>CM029019.1:720441-738971 GCA_016801055.1 Panax notoginseng
GAACTAGGAGGGGAGAGACGGGGAATTCCTTCGCTAGTATGACCTGACTAAGTTTATTTGGTGTTTATTTGGTCGGTCAGAGTATAGGGATATATATGACATGACTATTAACCCTTGTTTTATGGCAGTATTTAAGAATGGCAGCTGAGAACGTTAATAATGGAGTAAATCAGACCGTGGAGACACCTTTGATCACTACCCAGGGAAACGTGCAACAGGAAGGCATATTCCTCCTGTAAACAACGTTACCGAGCAAACGATGATGATGAATGTTTAGGAGCTTTTTGCAGTTCATGCAAAATCAGACGAGGAGACTCGTGTGCAGAATACGGTGGAAATGATAACAACGCGCGGTTTGTTCACAGCTAAGCAGTTCAAAGAATTGGGACCACCAGAATTTAAGGGAAACCGGATCCGAACCATCATGGCGGAAACGTGGTCAAGCAAATTACCAAGATATTGATGTCTTGGATGCACGGAGGAACAGAAGGTTCCATTCGCCACATTTATGTTCCGCGATGAGGCAGACTACTGGTGGGAGTCTGTGAAGCGTACCCAGCCTGACGCACTCAACATGTCCTGGGAAACATTTCAAAAACTGTTCAATGACAAGTACTTTCCCGAAAGTATTCGTCATATGAAGGAGTTGAGTTTATTAGACTGGAACAAAACAACATGACGGTGTCCCAGTATGAGCGAAGTTTGCAGAGTTATCCAGGTTTGCACCTCATTTGGTCGAAAATGAGGAACGAATGACGCGGATGTTTCTGAGAGGTTTAAAACCTGAGATTCGTCAATACCTTATCTCTCATAAATTTTCTCTGTATTCCAGACGTTGTCAATAGGGCCCAATTATTAGAGAGAGATAATGAGTATACTCAACCGAGGGACCACAACCAGGTCATACCGGTGACAGCAATCATCAGAGCGATGATAACCAACGAGGAGGGAAAAATACGAACAAAGGCGGTAACCACTCGGGTGGTCATCGTGGCCATGATAATAGGAGAGGTGAGTCAAGTGAAAATTTCAGAAAGAGGAGATTCAACAATGACGGGAAAGACACAGCACCAACAACAAATTTTAGGGGAGGAGAACGACCGCCAGTTAGATGTTACAAAGCGGGAAAGAGGGACAAATCAGCCTAAACTGTCCACAACAATCCAAGGTGTGTTACAACTGTGGGAAGGAAGGCCACATCGCTCGAGATTGTACTATAGCGAAACCAAGTTCAGCGGGAGTGGTGATTCCAAGGGCTTGTCCCGGATAAGGCGAAATCAGCGGTTCCTTGAAGAGCGTTGTCGTTAACTGGCCAAAACGCGAGAAACCCGAACGAGGTGATCACGGGTAAGCTAATCTTGAATTCTTACGAAGTTTAAAACTTTACTAGATACCGGTTCTACCCATTCTTTATTCTCTCCTGTGTGCTCAACTTTAAACTTGACTCCCCGAGAATTGGACTTAACTTATCTGTTGAAAACTCCGTTGGGTGAAACCTTCGTTACATCTACAGTTTATAAATCTTGCATGATCCAAGTTGGCGCTATCACATTACCTGTTGAACTTATCTCTTTAAAGATACTTGCTTTTGATGTGATTTTAGGAATTGATTGGTTTAACCATCATCATGCTAAAATTGATTGATTCGTAAGGTTGTTAGTTTTCATATTCCTAACCAACCTGTCATACGAATTCAAACTACTAAACCCACTAAAATCAGTCACTGTCATATCGAGCCACAAAGCTATTCGTTTATTGAAAAACGGATGTCAAGCTTTCTTAGCCCATGTTATGGATTTTGAACAAAGACAAGTCAGATTGAATAATATTTCTATTGTTAAGAAATTTCCGATGTATTTCCTGAAGAACTTCCCGTCTACCCCCGGAACGAGAAATGAATTTCCGGTCTTATTGAAAGCCCCCTCTTTCCTGGGAACGGCCTGGTTGTCATAAATGTGATTCTGTAATATTATTTGTGAATAATTAATTATTAATTCATATGATAAGGAAATATTTATTTTATGTGGATATAAACGAGGGATATATTTTTGTGGTTAAAAATGAAGGAGTTAATGTGAGAATTTTATCCGTATTTTTGTCGGAATGGAGGTATTAAAAATCAGGATTTTTGAGATATTTTGCGGGGTTATAATTTTTAATCCGGACCGTTGATCGTGGTAATTTTTGGATATGTTATACATAAATAAGTTGAGTAGATGTCCACAAATTTTGAAACCGTTAAAATGAACGTAGATTTATTATGAATTTTACGAGAGAAGACTGGTTCAGAAATAGTGGGAATTTTCGGAGTTAATCATTTTTGGTGGAAATTCTAGAATTGGTGGGCCCCCACTTGTGTTGTGAAAAAATGTGCTGAATTATATTTCAAATGTGGTAGGTGGGAATAGTAGCAGGTAAAGCATCAGTTGCAGGTCAAACCTACCAAATTTTCCTATAAATAGAGGGCTAAGTTAGAAATGAAAATTCACACCAGAAACATAAGCATTCTCTCTTTCTCTCTCTAGATTATTGAGTGTATTTTGTGAGTATTTATATACTTGGTGAGTTACTATTCATCAGTGCAAGTTTCCTTCAGCATCATATCCCTATTCCAGTCAGAAGAACTAGCTCTTTTTGAGGTAAGGGATAGTAAGGGATAGTAAGGGATTTTAAGGGTTGTTATGTTTTTCAGTTTCGAATTTTTCTGAACTTCAAAAATTCTGGAAAAATTTGAAATGATATTTGATGATTTATTATTGATTGGTCCAAAAATGGTGATTTTTGGATGTATAGATTAAGAGTATGAATTTTACGGGAAAAGACTATTTTAAAAAGTAACCGCTTAAAATTCCTTGTGTTAACTCCAAAATTGATGAAATTTTTATTGGAGTACATGTATATGATAGAAGTATACTCTTAAATTCAGAATTTTTAGACAAAAGTACAATTTTGATAAATGTCTAAATATTCGGCTATTTTGGCCATATGAAAAATAAGTAAATGACTTTTAAAAATTCTGAGAAAAATATATGTTCACTATGGACTATATTATGCGAAATCCCAGAAAAGAATATTTTTGGAACTGATTTGGTATTTTTCATGAAATGGTCTAGTTATGAGTAAATGAATTAAAAATGTTTTGTGAAGAAAGAAAATTGGAAATAGGATTTTATGGCTTGAGAATCCTATATGAGGTAAATATGCAGATTTTTGATGAGGGTTTTGGTTATTGATGAGAAATTGTAAGAGTGGCATTTTATGATGATTAAATGCATTAATTAGTAAAGTGTAAAACAATTAAAATAAATTGTTTATAAATTTAAGTAATGTTATTCTTTCAATATCATTATACCGAATATTGGTATGAATTTTATTGTAGAATTTTCTATCTTGTGTCGGGGTTACTATTCATGAGTTACGAATTTACTCTTGAGATTAAAAACTATATGTTGATCATATATTTTTATCATCATATATAACATTTTTATAACCCTGATGTTGAAATTCTCTTTCACGGAGTGTAAAGATGGGTAGATTATTGGTAGATCATGACTAGGGTTCTCTTGGCCTGTAGTGCAAAGTTGAATTGTGACTGGTATGATCATGACCATTGAATTTATAATTGAATATTTTAAGCTTAAGTGCAAAGGTGAATTGATCAACATGGTTATATTTATTGTTTATATAAATTTTGAAATGATTATATCTTTCTTTGAGATATGAATATATTTGGCCTGTAGTGCAAATATGAATTGTTGATGAATATCTTGGCATGTAGTGCAAAGATGGTCTGTTGATGAATATCTTTGGCCTGTAGTGCAAAGATGAACTGTTGATGAATATCTTTGGCCTGTAGTGCAAAGATGGTTTGTTGATGATATCTTTGGCCCGTAGTGCAAAGATGGTTTGTTGATGAATATCTTGGCCCGTAGTGCAAAGATGGATTTGTTAGTATGATTATAAACAGGAATTGTGATTGGTATAACCATGATCTTGATGTTTCAGGTAAAGACAGGTGATGAAAATATTCTTCGTCCTGGGTGCGAAGAAAAATTTATAGTCACAATTATGATTATGATTTATTCATATGATTGTGGAAAGGAAACTGTTGAGTGATGTTACAGGGATAAAACATTGTTGGTGGATTTTTAACATGGAGAAAAATATAGACTTTATAGTCTATTTGACTCTTCTAATGGATTGCTCGTTCCGCTGCAACTATGGTTGAAATTTTTATCATTTACCATATGTTCTAAATCTCTAATTTATTATTGATGAAGGCCTATGATAATTTAATTATCTTTAGTCATGATATTCTTTACTGAGCTAGTTGTGCTCACCCTTTTGCTTCACAATTCCTTTCAGGTAATAGAGTGTAGCTGGGTCGAGCGAGGGTAACGGGGAAATAGAACGGTGGTCTCTAGCTGTGGATGTTCTCCCTAAACAGTATAGAAAAGTTCATTAGTAGTTATATTTGGTGAAGAAATAGGGTGAGGCGAACCCAACGTTGGAAGGGTGGTTTTGTCACTATCATACAAGATGTGTCTGATGACATACAACCTCGTGTCATCATAAACAGGGTTGTGCTCATCCACTGCTGAGGTATAAGATACGAGCACTACCTATATAATCCTGTTTTGTTTGAAGTATATTCTCATTTAGATACAGTGGATAATGATAAGTCAAGAGAAGACTCACCATTGGAAGAATATGATAGTAATCTTCTCGTTTTTCTTGGGGTCTATTGGTCAACCAAGGATAATTCTGTGGCCATATGATATCTATCATAACCTAGACGCATGGCCTCCCATGTACGAAGGTTTCTTGACATACATCCCAAAGATTCTAGTTTCTAAAACAGTTTTTGACTATACCTTTATGTAGGTGTTATTGTGAGGTGATGTCCACGGTTGGAACATGAGTCACATTTGGTATATATTTGTATCCAAACTCACAGCAAATGTGTTGTTGTATTTTGCACGACAATTGTTGTAATAAAGTTGTATTTGTTTTCTGTACCATGTATTTGACGACTTCAAAATGGGTTGGGTGGAATGGACCTAATTTGGGGTTGTCACAGGTGGTATCAGAGCTTAGGGATATGATCTTTGGTGGAGATCGGGGAATAACTAGGAGGGGAGAGATGAGTAAATCCTTCGCTAGTGTGTCCTACCTAAGCTTATTTGTTGGTCAGTCATAATATCAAGATATTATGTGATATGTTAATTTGTTAAATTAACCTTATTTTGAAGCTGTATTCTAGAATGATATCTGAAATACAGGAGATGAGCAATGGAGAAATCATGATGATAGGGAAGAAGGAATCTGAAATGAAAGCAAGGTATTCTCAACTCTTTGAAATACCAGGTACGTAAATTTCGGGGACGAAATTTCATAAGGAAACGGGGAGATTGTAAGACCCCGAATTTTATGAAATAAAAGTATTAAATTTTTCTTAAAATTACTATTCAGTAAATGGTTAAATTGATAAAAGTTTAAAGTTAGGGTGAAATATGATTTTTTTTTTTCAAAATAAGCAAGTGGTTATAAAATAATTATTGTTGTCGGGGAATATTCTTTGGTCGTGGAATATTCTTTCTTTCGGGAATATTCGTACGACGGCACAGCTATTTGTGGCCCCATAACGAATAACTGTCGGGTGAAGAAAACGACAAATTTGAGTTTTTACAAATAACGGCGTAGTTGTTACCGTTAACACTGTTGGAATACCCGGTGGTTAAAATACAGTAATACGCGTTATTGCACATAGCACACGGTATTGCATAGTATTTTTGAAATTATTGATTCTTACGGAGGAAGGCACTACTCAATAATTGTTACAGTAATTACTGTTCAATATTTTATTTTATTGATTCAATAATTGCTGCGTTGATATTATTATATTATTGTTGTTTTAATAATTTTTGTTGCACAGTATTTTCTATTATCAGATCAATAATCATATATTTGAATAATATTATTAGATAACATTAATGTCAATGTCTAGAAAGTTCTGTCTAAGGAGAGGTTAGGTCATCTAATTGCGCGCCAGTAAGGAGAATTCTTATTGGAAAGCCCCTCTTTCCTGGGAACGGCCTGGTTGTCATAAATGTGATTCTGTAATATTATTTGTGAATAATTAATTATTGATGATATTTTTCATCATCCTCAGTCCTAAATGATGATATTAATGAATATCTTTGGCCTGTAGTGCAAAGATGTATGATTACTTGATGAATATATTTGGCCTGTAGTGCAAAGATGAACAGGTGTTGAGATGAACATGACTGACAGGTGATAACAAATGAATATCTTTGGCCTGTAGTGCAAAGATGAATATTTGGATAAAGATGATTATTAATTGATGTTACAGGGATAAAATATTGATGATGGACTTTTAAATCTTAGAAGATAGTAGAATTCTATCTCTACTTGACTCTTCTAATGGTTTGCTGTTTCCGCTGCAGTTGTTGATCTAAAACTTGTTGTCGATTATATTTTATCAGATTTTTTCCCTGTTGAAGACTAACGATAATTTGTGTATATTATCTTAGTCATAATATTCTTTACTGGGCTAGTTGAGCTCACCCTTTTCCTTTTGTTCCATTTTTCTTCTCAGGAGGTGAGAACATAGCAGGATCTAGTCGGGATATGAATCAATAATTAATTATTCACAAATAATATTACAGAATCACATTTATGACAACAGGCCGTTCCCAGGAAAGAGAGGGCTTCCAATAAGGAATTCTCCTAACAGGCGCGCAATTAGATGACCAAACCTCTCCTAGACAGAACTTTCTAGACATTGCCAATAATGCTATCTAATATTACTATTCAAATAATATGAATTATTGATCTGATAATGGGAAATACTGTGCAGTAATAATTATTGAACAACAATAATACAAAATTTCAACGGAGCAATTATTGAATCAATAAAATAAAAATATTGAACAGTAATTACTGTAACAATTATTGAGTAGTGCCTTTTTACGTAAGAATCAATAATTTCAAAAATACTATGCAATACCGTGTGCTACTGTGCAATAACACGTATTACTGTATTTTAACCACCGGATTCCAACAGTGTTAACGGTAACAACTACGTCGTTATTTGTAAAAACTCAAATTTGTCGTTTTCTTCACCCGACAGTTATTCGTTATGGGCCCACAAATAGCTGCGTCGTCGTACGAATATTCCCCGACAGAAAGAATAATTCCACGATAAAACGAATATTCCCGACAACAATGATTATTTTATAACACTTGCTTATTTTGAAAAAAAAAATTCATATTTCACCCATAACCTTTAAAATTTTTCAATTTAACCATTTACTGAATAGAAAAATTGAATACTTTTATTTCATAAAATTCGGGGTCTTACAATCTCCCTCCTTATGAAATTTCGTCCCGAAATTTACGTACCTGTATTTCAAAGAGTTGAGAATACCTTGCTTTCATTTCAGATTCCATCTTCCTTATCATCATGATTTCTCCATTGCTCAACTCCTGTATTTCAGAATATCTTTCTAGAATACAGCTTCAAAACAAGGGTTAATTTAACAAATTAAACATATCACATAATATCTCGATATTATGATTGACCAACAAATAAGCTTAGGTAGGACACACTAGCGAAGGATTTACTCATCTCTCCCCTCCTAGTTATATTCCCCGATCTCCGCCAGTGATCATATCCCCAAGCTCTGATACCAAATGTAACTCTGGACACCAACCTATGTCAGCACCTTACATTGATACCTATCAGTTTGCCACCGCAGAACGGCGTCCCCAACGGAGAGTCTGGCTTCGGTGCTTCCCCCATCAACAGGGAAGTCACCAGCGAGAGGGCTCGGGCTCTTTACTTATAGCTCTGATACCAAATGTAACGACCCCAAAAATAGGTCCATTCCATCCAACCTATTCTGAGTCGCCAAATACATGGTACAGAAAACAACTGTAACTTTATTACAACAATTGTCGTGCAAAATACAACAACACATATGCTGTGAGTTTGGATACAAATATAACCAAATGTGACTCATGTTCCAACCGTGGACATCACCACTCACAATGACACCTACATAAAGGTATAGTCAAAAACTGTTTTGGAAATTAGAATCTTTGGGAAGTGCTAAGAAACCTTCGTACATGGAGGCCACGCGTCTAGGTTATATAGATATCTAATGGCCACAGAATTATCCTTGGTTGACCCAATAGACCCCAAAGAAAAACGAGAAGATTACTATCATATTCTTCCCATGGTGAGTCTTCTCTTGACATATCATTATCTCCACTGTCTCTAATTGAGAATTATACTTCAAACAAACACCAAGATTATATAGGTAGTGCTTGTATATATACTCAGCAAGTGGATGAGCACATCCCTGTCTTATGATGACACGAGGTTTTATGTCATTAGACATCTTGTATGATAGTGGCAAACCACCCTTCCAACGTTGGTAAACACCTTACCCTATTGGATTCACCAAATATAACTACTAAATGAACTTTTCTATACTGCTTCGGAGAACATCCACAGCTAGAGACCACCGTTCTATTTCCCGTTACCCTCGCTCGACCCAGCTACACTCTTATTACCTGAAAGGAATTGTGAAGCAAAAGGTGAGCACAACTAGCTCAGTAAAGAATATCATGACTAAAGATAAATAAATTATCAATAGCCTTCATCAATAAAAAATCAGAGATTTAGAACATATGGTAAATGATAAAAATTTCAACCATAGTTGCAGCGGAACGAGCAATCCATTAAAAGTCAAATAGACTATAAAGTCTATTATCTCTCCATGTTAAAATCCACCACAATGTTTTATCCCTGTAACATCAATCAACAATTCTGGTCCACAATCATATGAATAACTCATAATCAAAACTGTAGTTCTAAATTCCTCTTCTCATCCAGGACGATGATAATTTTCATCACCTATCTTACCTGAAACATCAAAGATCATGGTTATACCAAATCACAGTTCCGTCATAATCTATACATAATAAATCCATCTTTGCACTACGACCAAAGATATTCAACAACAGTTTATCTTTGCACTACGGGCCAAAGATATTCATCAACATACCATCTTTGCACTACAGGCCAAAGATATTCATCTACAATTCATCTTTGCACTACAGGCCAAAGATATTCCTCTACAATTCATCTTTGCACTACAGGCCAAAGATATTCCTCAACAATTCATATTTGCACTACAGGCCAAATATATTCATATCTCAAAGAAAATATAATCATTTCAGAATTTATATACACCATAATTATAACCATGTTAATCAATTCATCTTTACACTTAAGCTAAAGATATTTCAATTGTAAATTCAAAGGTCATGATCATACCAGTCACAATTCAACTTATGCACTACAGGCCAAAGAGAACACTAGTCATGATCAATACCAATAATCTATCCATCTTTACACTCCAGTGAAAGAGAAATTCAACGTCAGAGTTATAAAAATGTTATATATGATATAATAAATCAATATAATCAACATATAGATTTAATCTCAAGAGTAATATTCAAAATCAACTATAATTTGGTTAGTAAAAGAACCAATTTTGTCGTGAATAGTAACTCGTGAATAGTAACTCTGAATAGTAACTCCGTGAATAGTAACTTCGTGAATAGTAACACCGACACAAAAAGGTAGAAATTCCACAATAAAATTCATACCAATACTTCGGTATAATGATATTGAAAGAATAACATTTCTTAAGCTTATAAATAATTATTTAAATTGTTTACACTTTACTAATTAATGCATTTAATCATCATAAAATGCCAACTCTTAAGATTCATCATCAATAACCAAAACCTCATAAAAAAAATCGCATATACCTCTATTATAGGATTCTCAAGCCATAAAATCCTATTTTCCAATTTTCTTACTTCACATAACATATTTAATCATTTACTCATAACTAGACTATTTTATGAAAAATACCAAATCCGTTCCAAAAATATTTTTTTTTTGAAATTTAGCATAATATAGTCCCATAGTGAACATAAAATTTTCTCAGAATTTTTAAAAGTCATTTACAATTTTTCATATGGCCAAAATAGCTGAATATTTAGACATTTATCAAAAATTATACTTTTGTCCAAAAATTCTGAAATTAACAGAGTATACTTCCATCATATACATGTACTCCCAATAAAAAATTTCATCAATTTTGGAGTTAACCACAAGAAATTATAAGCAGTTTACTTTTTAAAATAGTCTTTTCTCATAAAATTCATAACTCTCATCTATTCATCCAAAAATCACCATTTTTGGACACAATCAATAATAACTCATCAAAATATCATTTCAAATTTTTCCAGAATTTTTGAAGTTCAGAAAAATTACGAAACATGAAAAATCATAACAACCCTTAAAATCCCTTAATATCCCTTACTATCCCTTACTATCCCTTACAATCCCTTACTATCCCTTACCTCAAAAGAGCAGTACTTCTGACCGATATGCAAAGCCGAAGGAAACTTGCACTGAATAGCAACTCTCAAAGTATCTAAATACTCACAAAATATGCTTCATAATATAGAGAGAGAAAAGAGAGAAAGCTTATGTTCTGGTGTGATTTTCAATTCTAACTTAGCCCTCTATTTATAGTAAAATTTTGGTAGGTTTGACCTGCAACCGATGGCTTTACCTGCTACTATTCCCACCCACCACATTTGAAATATAATTCAGCACATTTCTTCACCAACCACAAGTGGGGCCCACCAATTCTAGAATTTTCCACCAAAATGATAAACTCCGAAAATTCAACAATTTCTGAACCAGTCATCTCGTAAAATTCATAATAAATCATACGTTCATTTTATAACGGTTCAAAATTTGTGAACATATACTCAACTTATATATGTAAAAACAAAATCCAAAAATTACCACGATCCAACGGTCGGATTACAAATTATAACCCCGCAAAATATCTCAAAAACCCTGATTTTTAATACCTCCATTCCGACAAAATACTGAAAAAACCTCAACATTAACTCCTTCATTTTAACCACAAAAATATATCCCTCATTTATATCCACATAAAATAAATATTTTCTTATCATAATAAATCAATAATTAATTATTCACAAATAATATTACAGAATCACATTTATGACAACCAGGCGTCTCAGGAAAGAGGGGGCTTTCAATAAGGATTCTCCTTACTAGCGCGCAATTAGATGACAAACCTCTCCTAGACAGAACTTTCTAGACATTGCCAATAATGCTATCTAATAATACTATTTAATAATATGAATTATTGATCTATAATGGAAAATACTGTGCAGCAACAATTATTGAAACAACAATAATATAAAATAACAACGCAGCAATTATTGAATCAATAAAATAAAATATTGAACAGTAATTACTGTAACAATTATTGAGTAGTGCCTTCTTACGTAAGAATCAATAATTTCAAAAATACTATGCAATACCGTGTTGCTACTGTGTCAATAACGCGTATTACTGTAATTTAAACCACCGGGTATTCCAACAGTGTTAACGGTAACAACTACGCCGTTATTTATAAAAACTCAAATTTGTCGTTTTCCTTCACCCGACATTATTCGTTATGGGGCCCACAAATAGCTGCGCCGTCGTACGAATATTCCCCGACAGAAAGAATATTCCCCGACCAAACGAATATTCCCCGACAACAATGATTATTTTATAACCACTTGCTTATTTTGAAAAAAAAAATTCATATTTCACCCATAAAATTAAAATTTTATCAATTTAACCATTTACTGAATAGAAAAATTGAATACTTTTATTTCATAAAATTCGGGGTCTTACAATCTCCCCTCCTTATGAAAATTTCGTCCCCGAAATTTACGTACCTGGTATTTCAAAGAGTTGAGAATACCTTGCTTTCATTTCAGATTCCATCTTCCTTATCATCATGATTTCTCCATTTGCTCATCTCCTGTATTTCATGATCTTTCTAGAATACAGCTTCAAAACAAGGGTTAATTTAACAAATTAACATATCACATAATATCTCGATATTATGATTGACCAACAAATAAGCTTAGGTAGGACACACTAGCGAAGGATTTACTCATCTCTCCTGCCCCTAGTTATATCCCCGATCTCCGCCAGTGATCATATCCCCAAGCTTCTGATACCAAATGTAACTCTGGACACCACCTATGTCAGCACCTTACATTGATATTACCTATCAGTTGTCACCGCAGAACGGCTCCCCTACGGAGAGTCTGGCTTCGGGTGCATCCCCCATCAACATGAAGTTCACCAGCGAGAGCTCGGGGCACTTTACTTATAGCTCTGATACCAAATGTAACGACCCCAAAATAGGTCCATTCCATCCAACCTATTCTGAGTCGCCAAATATCATGGTACAGAAAACAACTGTAACTTTATTACAACAATTGTCGTGCAAAATACAACAACACATATGCTGTGAGTTTGGATACAAATATATACCAAATGTGACTCATGTTCCAACCGTGGACATCACCTCACAATGACACCTTACATAAAGGTATAGTCAAAAACTGTTTTGGAAATTAGAAATCTTTGGGAAGTGCTTAAGGAAACCTTCGTACATGGGAGGCCACGCGTCTAGGTTATGATAGATATCATATGGCCACAGAATTATCCTTGGTTGACCCAATAGACCCCAAAGAAAAACGAGAAGATTACTATCATATTCTTCCCAATGTGTGAGTCTTTCTCTTGACAAATCATTATCTCCACAGTCTCTAATTGAGAATTAAACTTCAAACAAACACCAAGATTAATAGGTAGTGCTTGTAAATATACTCAGCAAGTGGATGAGCACATCCCTGTCTTATGATGACACGAGGTTGTATGTCATTAGACATCTTGTATGATAGTGGCAAACCACCCTTCCAACGTTGGTACACCCTTACCCTATTGGATTCACCAAATATAACTACTAAAATGAACTTTTTCTATACTGCTTCGGGAGAACATCCACAGCTAGAGACCACCGTTCTATTTCCCGTTACCCTCGCTCGACCCAGCTACACTCTTATTACCTGAAAGGAATTGTGAAGCAAAAGTGTGAGCACAACTAGCTCAGTAAAGAATATCATGACTAAAGATAATTAAATTATCAATAGCCTTCATCAATAATAAATCAGAGATTTAGAACATATGGTAAATGATAAAAATTTCAACCATAGTTTGCAGCGGAACGAGCAATCCATTAGAAGAGTCAAATAGACTATAAAGTCTATTATCTTCTCCATGTTAAAAATCCACCAACAATGTTTTTATCCCTGTAACATCAATCACAATTCTGGTCCACAATCATATGAATAAACTCATAATCATAACTGTAGTTCTAAATTTCCTCTTCTATCCAGGACGATGATAATTTTCATCACCTATCTTTACCTGAAACATCAAAGATCATGGTATAACCAAATCACAGTTCCTGTTCATAATCATACTAATAATCCATCTTTGCACTACGACCAAAGATATTCAACAACAGTTTATCTTTGCACTACGGGCCAAAGATATTCATCAACAGACCATCTTTGCACTACAGGCCAAAGATATTCATCTACAATTCATCTTTGCACTACAGGCCAAAGATATTCCTCTACAATTCATCTTGCACTACAGGCCAAAGATATTCCTCAACAATTCATAATTGCACAACAGGCCAAAAATATTCATATCTCAAAGAAATATATAATCATTTCAGAATTTATATACAACCATAATTATAACCATGTTTAATCAATTCATCTTTACACTTAAGCTAAAGATATCAATTGTAAATTCAATGGTCATGATCATACCAGTCACAATCAAACTTTGGGCACTACCAGGCCAAAAGAACCCTAGTCATGATCATACCAATAATCTACCCATCTTTACACTCCAGTGAAAGAGAAATTCAACGTCAGAATTATAAAAAATGTTATATATGATAATAAAATCAATATAATCAACATATAGATTTAATCTCAAGAGTAATATTCATAAATCAACTATAATTTGGTTAGTAAAAGAAACCAATTTTGTCGTGAAAGTAACTCGTGAATAGTAACTCATGAATAGTAACTCGTGAATAGTAACTCGTGAATAGTAACACCGACTCAAAAAGGTAGAAATTCCATCAATAAAATTCATACAATACTTCGGTATAATGATATTGAAAGAATATACATTTCTTAAGCTTATAACCAATTTATTTAAATTGTTTACACTTTACTAATTAATGCATTTAATCATCATAAAATGCCAACTCTTAAGATTTCATCATCAATAACCAAACCCTCATAAAAAAAATCTGCATATACCTCATATAAGGATTCTCAAGCCATAAAATCCTATTTCCAATTTTCTTACTTCACATAACATATTTAATTCATTTTTCTCATAAAAAACTATTTTTATGAAAAATACCAAATCCGTTCCAAAAATATTTTTTTTTTCTGAAATTTAGCATAATATAGTCCCATAGTGAACATATATTTTCTCACAGAATTTTAAAATCATTTACTATTTTTCATATGGCCAAAATAGCTGAATATTTAGACATTTATCAAAATTATACTTTTGTCCAAAATTCTGAAATTAACAGAGTATACTTCCATCATATACATGTACTCCCAATAAAAATTTTCATCAATTTTGGAGTTAACCACAAGAAATTAATAAGAGTTACTTTTAAAATAGTCTTTTCTCATAAATTTCATAACTCTCAATCTATACATCCAAAATCACCATTTTGGACACAATAATAAACTCATCAAAATATCATTTCAAATTTTTCCAGAATTTTTGAAGTTCAGAAAATTACGAAACTGAAAAATCATAACAACCCTTAAAATCCCTTAATATCCCTTACTATCCCTTACTATCCCTTACATCCCTACAATCCCTTACTATCCTTACCTCAAAAGAGCAGTACTTCTGACCGATATGCAAAGCCGAAGAAACTTGCACTGAATAGCAACTCTCAAAGTATCTAAATACTCACAAAATATGCTTCATAATATAAGAGAGAAAGAGAGAAAGCTTATGTTTTCTGGTGTGATTGGTCATTCTAACTTAGCCCTCTATTTATAGGAAAATTTTGGTAGTTTGACCTGCAACCTGATGGCTTTACCTGCTACTATTCCCACCACCACATTTGAAATATAATTCAGCACATTTCTTCACCAACCACAAGTGGGGCCCACCAATTCTAGAATTTTCCACCAAAATGATAAACTCCGAAAATTCAACAATTTCTGAACCAGTCATCTCGTAAAATTCATAATAAATCATACGTTCATTTTTAACGGTTCAAAATTTGTGAACAAATACTCAACTTAATATATGTATAACATATCCAAAAAATACCACGATCCAACGGTCGGATTACAAATTATAACCCCCGCAAAATATCTCAAAAACCCTGATTTTTAATACCTCCTATTCCGACAAAAATACTGATAAAAACCTCAACATTAACTCCTTCATTTTAACCACAAAAATATATCCCTCATTTATATCCCACATAAAATAATATTTTCTTATCATATAAATCAATAAATTAATTATTCACAAATAATATTACAGAATCACATTTATGACAACCATGGCCGTTCTCAGGAAAGAGGGGCTTTTCAATAAGGATTTCTCCTACTAGCGCGCAATTAGATGACCAAACCACTCCATAGACAGAACTTTCTAGACATTGCCAATAATGCTATCTAATAATACTATTTAAATATATGAATTATTGATCTGATAAAGGAAAATACTGTGCAGCAACAATTATTGAAACAACAAAATATAAAATATCAACGCAGCAATTATATGAATCAATAAAAAAAAATATTGAACAGTAATTTACTGTAACAATTATTGAGTAGTGCCTTCTTACGTAAGAATCAATAATTTCAAAATACTATGCAATACCGTGTGCTACTGTGCAATAACGCGTATTACTGTATTTTAACCACCGGTATTCCAACAGTGTTAACGGTAACAACTACGCCGTTATTTATAAAAACTCAAATTTGTCGTTTTCCCTTCACCCGACAGTTATTCATTATGGGGCCCACAAATAGCTGCGCCGTCGTACGAATATTCTCCGACAGAAAGAATATTCCACGACCAAACGAATATTCCCCGACAACAATGATTATTTTATAACCACTTGCTTATTTTGAAAAAAAAAATTCATATTTCACCCATACTTTAAAATTTTATCAATTTAAACCATTTACTGAATAGAAAAATTGAATACTTTTATTTCATAAAATTCGGGGTCTTACATCGCCTCACCCTATTTTCTTCACCAAATATAACTACTAAATGATGACCACCGTTCTATTCCCTTGTTACCCTCGCTCGACCAGGCTACACTCTTATTACCTGAAAGGAATTGTGAAGCAAAAGGGTGAGCACAACTAGCTCAGTAAAGAATATCATGACTAAAGATAATTCAATTATCAATAGCCTTCATCAACAATAAATTAGAGATTTAGAACATATGGTAATGATAAAAATTTCAACCATAGTTTGCAGCGGAACATGCAATCCATTAGAAGAGTCCAAATAGACTATAAAGTCTATTATCTTCTCCATGTTAAAAATCCATCAATAATGTTTTATCCCTGTAACATCAATCAACAATTCTGGTCCACAATCATAGGAATAACTCATAATCATAACTGTAGTTCTAAATTCCTCTTCTCATCCAGGACGAAGATAATTTTCATCACCTATCTTTACCTGAAACATCAAAGATCATGGTTATATACCAAATCACATTTCCTGTTCATAATCATACTAATAAATCCATCTTTGCACTACGGCCAAAGTATATTCATTTGTATCACCAGCTGGTCATGTTTTATCTCAACATCTGTTCATCTTGCACTACTGCTAAAGATATTCAACAACATTTCATCTTTGCACTACGGCCAAAGATATTCATCAACAATTCATCTTTGCACTACAGGCCAAAGATATTCCTCAACAGTTCATATTTGCACTACGGCCAAATATATTCATCAACAGTTCATATTTGCACTACAGGCCAAATATATTAATATCTCAAAGAAATATATAATCATTTCAGAATTTATATAAACAATAATTATAACCATGTTGATCAATTCACCTTTGCACTTAAGCTTAAGATATTCAATTATAAATTCAATGGTCATGATCAATACCAGTCACAATTCAACTTTGCACTACAGGCCAAAGAGAACCCTAGTCATGATCATACCAATAATTTACCCCATCTTTACACTCCAGTGAAAGAGAATTTCAACATCAGGGTTATAAAAATGTTATATATGATGATAAAAATAATATGATCAACATATAGTTTTAATCTCAAGAGTAATATTCGTAACTCATGAATAGTAACCCCGACACAAAAAGATAGAAATTCTACAAAAAAATTTATACCAATATTTCGGTATAATGATATTGAAAGAATAACATTACTTAAATTTATAAACAAATTATTTTAATTGTTTACACTTTACTAATTAATAGCATTTAATCATCATCAAAATGCCAAACTCATACAATTTCATCATCAATAACCAAAACCCTCATCAAAAATCTGCATATACCTCATATAGGATTCTCAAGCCATAAAATCCTATTTTCCAATTTTTCTTTCTTCACAAAACATATTTTAATTCAATTTACTCATAACTAGACCATTTTCATGAAAAATACCAAATCAGTTCCAAAAATATTTCTTTTCTGGGATTTAGCATAATATAGTCCCATAGTGAACATATATTTTTCTCAGAATTTTTAAAAGTCATTTACTATTTTTCAAATGGCCAAAATAGCCGAATATTTAGACATTATCAAAATTGTACTTTTGTCTAAAAATTCTGAAATTTACAGAGTATACTTCTATATCATATACATGTACTCCCAAAAAAAATTTCATCAATTTTGGTGTTAACCACAAGGAATTATAATCAGTTACTTTAAAATAGTCTTTTCTCATAAAATTCATAACTCTCAATCTATACATCCAAAAAATCACCATTTTGGACACAATCAATAAAACTCATCAAAATATCATTTTCAAATTTTTTTCAGAATTTTTGAAGTTCAGAAAAATTACGAAACTGAAAAACATAACAACCCTTAAAATCCCTTACTATCCCTTACTATCCTTACAATCCCTTACTATCTCTTACCTCAAAAACAGCAGTACTTCTGACCGGAATGTAAAGCCGAAGGAAACTGCACTGAATAGCAACTCTCAAAGTATCTAAATACTCACAAAATATGCTTCATAATATAGAGAGAGAAAGAGAGAAAGCTTATGTTTTGGTGTGATTTTCAATTCTAACTTAGCCCTCTATTTATAGGAAAAATTTTGGTAGGTTTTGAACCTGCAACCTGATGGCTTTACCTGCTACTAATCCCCACCCACCACATTTGAAATATAATTCAGCACATTTCTTCACCAACCACAATTGGGGCCCACCAATTCTAGAATTTTCCACCAAAA
>CM029019.1:739071-776497 GCA_016801055.1 Panax notoginseng
GGTAGAATATGTTCCTTCTTATCCAAGATTTGAACAGGAACTTCTTCATACGTCAATCCTCCGCTATTTCGTCCGGTTCTAACTCAATAATGGTGGTTTGGATCTTCCACATATTGCGTAACATGGATATGTGGAAAACGTTATGAACACGAGACATACTTGGCGGTAAAGCGAGTCTATAAGGCCACAGTTCCTACTCGATCGAGGATTAAAAATGGACCGATGAATCGAGGATTTTGCTTTCCTCTCTTTCTAAATCTCGTAACTCCTTTCCATGGAGCAACACGTAAGAACACACGATCTCCTACATCAAATTCCACGTCCTTTCGATGAAGTTCAGCATAACTCTTTGTCGATCTTGTGAGGTTTTTATACGTTGTCGGATCGTTTGAATATTTTCTGTAGTCATACGTACCAACTCGGTCCCAAAACGTTGCTTCGCCCACCTCATCCCAGCATACTGGAGAACGAACATTTTCTTCATACAATGCTTCGAATGGAGCCATGCAATACTTGCTTGATAATGTTGTTGTAGGAAAACTCCACATGGTTAAGACTTGCGCCAACTTCTTTGAAGTCAAAGACACAGAGTGTGACAACCCCAAAATAGATCCATTCCATCCAACCTATTCTGAGTCGCCAAATACATGGTACAGAAAACAACTACAACTTTATTACAACAATTGTCGTGCAAAATACAACAACACATATGCTGTGAGTTTGGATACAAATATATACCAAATGTGACTCATGTTCCAACCGTGGACATCACCTCACAATAACACCTTACATAAAGGTATAGTCAAAAACTGTTTTAGAAATTAGAATCTTTGGGAAGTGCTCAAGGAAACCTTCGTACATGGGAGGCCATGCGTCTAGGTTATGATAGATATCATATGGCCACAGAATTATCCTTGGTTGACCCAATAGACCCCAAAGAAAAACGAGAAGATTACTATCATATTCTTCCCAATGGTGAGTCTTCTCTTGACTTATCATTATCTCCACTGTCTCTAATTGAGAATTATACTTTAAAAAAACACCAAGATTATATAGGTAGTGCTCGTATATATACTCAGCAAGTGGATGAGCACATCCCTGTCTTATGATGACACGAGGTTGTATGTCGTTAGACATCTTGTATGATAGTGGCAAACCACCCTTCCAACGTTGGGTTACACCTTACCCTATTGGATTCACCAAATATAACTACTAAATGAACTTTTCTATACTGCTTCGGGAGAACATCCACAGCTAGAGACCACCGTTCTATTTCCTTGTTACCCCCGCTCGACCCAGCTACACTCTTATTACCTGAAAGGAATTGTGAAGCAAAAGGGTGAGCACAACTAGCTCAGTAAAGAATATCATGACTAAAGATAAATAAATTATCAATAGCCTTCATCAATAATAAATCAGAGATTTAGAACATATGGTAAATGATAAAAAATTTCAACCATAGTTGCAGCGGAACAGCAATCCATTAGAAGAGTCAAATAGACTATAAAGTCTATTATCTTCTCCATGTTAAAAATCCACCAACAATGTTTTATCCCTGTAACATCAATCAACAGTTCTTTCCACAATCATATGAATAACTCATAATCATAATTGTGACTATAAATTTTTCTTCGCACCCAGGACGAAGAATATTTTCATCACCTGTCTTTACCTGAAACATCAAAGATCATGGTTATACCAAATCACAATTCCTGTTTATAATCATACTAACAAATCTATCTTTGCACTACGGGCCAAAGATATTCATCAACAAACCATCTTTGCACTACGGGCCAAAGATATTCATCAACAAACCATCTTTGCACTACAGGCCAAAGATATTCCTCAACAATTCATATTTGCACTACAGGCCAAATATATTCATATCTCAAAGAAATATATAATCATTTCAGAATTTATATAAACAATAATTATAACCATGTTGATCAATTCACCTTGCACTTAAGCTAAAGATATTCAATTATAAATTCAATGGTCATGATCATACCAGTCACAATTCAACTTTGCACTACAGGCCAAAGAGAACCCTAGTCATGATCATACCAATAATCTACCCATCTTTACACTCCAGTGAAAGAGAATTTCAACATCAGGGTTATAAAAATGTTATATATGATATAAAATAATATAATCAACATATAGATTTAATCTCAAGAGTAATATTCGTAACTCATGAATAGTAACCCCGACACAAAAGATAGAAATTCTACAATAAAATTCATACCAATATTTCGGTATAATGATATTGAAAGAATAACATTACTTAAATTTATAAACAATTTATTTTAATTGTTTACACTTTACTAATTAATGCATTTAATCATCATAAAATGCCAACTCTTACAATTTCATCATCAATAACCAAAACCCTCATCAAAAATCTGCATATACCTCATATAGTATTCTCAAGCCATAAAATCCTATTTTTCAATTTTCTTTCTTCACAAAACATATTTAATTCATTTTCTCATAACTAGACCATTTTCATGAAAAATACCAAATCAGTTCCAAAAATATTTCTTTTCTGGGATTTAGCATAATATAGTCCATAGTGAACATATATTTTTCTCAGAATTTTTAAAAGTCATTTACTATTTTTCATATGGCCAAAATAGCCGAATATTTAGACATTTATCAAAAATTGTACTTTTATCTAAAAATTCTGAAATTTACAGAGTATACTTCTATCACATACATGTACTCCCAATAAAAATTTTATCAATTTTGGAGTTAACCACAAGAAATTATAAGCTGTTACTTTTAAAATAGTCTTTTCTCATAAAATTCATAACTCTCAATCTATACATCCAAAAATCACCATTTTTGGACACAATCAAGAAAACTCATCAAAATATCATTTCAAATTTTTCCAGAATTTTTGAAGGTCAGAAAAATTACGAAACTGAAAATATAACAACCCTTAAAATTCCTTACTATCCCTTACTATCCCTTACCTCAAAAGAGCAGTACTTCTGATCGGTATAAGGCTGAAGGAAACTTGCACTGATGAATAGCAACTCACCAAGTATCTAAAAACTCACAAAATATGCTTCATAATATAGAGAGAGAAAGAGAGAAAGCTTATGTTTCTGGTGTGATTTTCAATTCTAACTTAGCCCTCTATTTATAGGAAAATTTTGGTAGGTTTGACCTGCAACCTGATGGCTTTACCTGCTACTATTCCCACCCACCACATTTGAAATATAATTCAGCACATTTCTTCACCAACCACAAGTGGGGCCCACCAATTCTAGAATTTTCCACCAAAATGATAAACTCCGAAAATTCAACAATTTCTGAACCAGTCATCTCGTAAAATTCATAATAAATCATACGTTCATTTTTAACGGTTCAAAATTTGTGGACATATACTCAACTTATATATGTATAACATATCCAAAAATTACCACGATCCAACGGTCGGATTAAAAATTATAACCCCCGCAAAATATCTCAAAAACCCTGATTTTTAATACCTCCATTCCGACAAAAATACTGATAAAAATCTCAACATTAACTCCTTCATTTTTAACCACAAAAATATATCCCTCATTTATATCCACATAAAATAAATATTTTCTTATCATATGAATCAATAATTAATTATTCACAAATAATATTACAGAATCACATTTATGACAACCAGGCCGTTCCCAGGAAAGAGGGGGCTTTCCAATAAGGATTTCTCCTTACTGGCGCGCAATTAGATGACCAAACCTCTCCTTAGACAGAACTTTCTAGACATTGCCAATAATGCTATCTAATAATACTATTCAAATAATATGAATTATTGATCTGATAATGGGAAATACTGTGCAATGACAATTATTGAACAACAATAATATAAAATTTTAACGTAGCAATTATTGAATCAATAAAATAAAATATTGAACAGTAATTACTGTAACAATTATTGAGTAGTGCCTTCTTACGTAAGAATCAATAATTTCAAAAATACTATGCAATACCGTGTGCTACTATGCAATAACGCGTATTACTGTATTTTAACCACCGGATATTCCAACAGTGTTAACGGTAACAACTACGCCGTTATTTGTAAAAACTCAAATTTGTCGTTTTCTTCACCCGACAGTTATTCTGTTATGGGGCCCACAAATAGCTGCGCCGTCGTACGAATATTCCCCGACAGAAAGAATATTCCACGACCAAACGAATATTCCCCGACAACAATGATTATTTTATAACCACTTGCTTATTTTGAAAAAAAATTTATATTTCACCCATAACTTTAAACTTTTATCAATTTAACCATTTACTGAATAGTAATTATAAGAAAAATTGAATACTTTTATTTCATAAAATTCGGGGTCTTACAATCTCCCCTCCTTATGAAATTTCGTCCCCGAAATTTACGTACCTGGTATTTCAAAGAGTTGAGAATACCTTGCTTTCATTTCAGATTCCATCTTTCCTGTCATCATAATTTCTCCATTGCTCATCTCCTGTATTTCAAATATCATTCTAGAATACAGCTTCAAAACAAGGGTTAATTTAACAAATTAACGTATCACATAATATCCCAATATTATGACTGACCAACAAATAAGCTTAGGTAGGACACACTAGCGAAGGATTTACTCATCTCTCCCTCCTAGTTGTATTCCCCGATCTCCGCCAGAGATCATATCCCTAAGCTCTGATACCACCTGTGACAACCCCAAAATAGGTCCATTCCATCCAACCTATTCTGAGTCGCCAAATACATGGTACAGAAAATAACTACAACTTTATTACAACAATTGTCGTGCAAAATACAACAACACATATGCTGTGAGTTTGGATACAAATATATACCAAATGTGACTCATGTTCCAACCGTGGACATCACCTCACAATAACACCTTACATAAAGGTATAGTCAAAAACTGTTTTAGAAATTAGAATCTTTGGGAAGTGCTCAAGGAAACCTTCGTACATGGGAGGCCATGCGTCTAGGTTATGATAGATATCATATGGCCACAGAATTATCCTTGGTTGACCCAATAGACCCCAAAGAAAAACGAGAAGATTACTATCATATTCTTCCCAATGGTGAGTCTTCTCTTGACATATCATTATCTCTACTATCTCTAATTGAGAATTATACTTCAAATAAACACCAAGATTATATAGGTAGTGCTCGTATATATACTCAGCAAGTGGATGAGCACATCCCTGTCTTATGATGACACGAGGTTGTATGTCGTTAGACATCTTGTATGATAGTGGCAAACCACCCTTCCAACGTTGGGTACACCTTACCCTATTGGATTCACCAAATATAACTACTAAATGAACTTTTCTATACTGCTTCGGGAGAACATCAACAGCTAGAGACCACCGTTCTATTTCCTTGTTACCCCCGCTCGACCCAGCTACACTCTTATTACCTGAAAGGAATTGTGAAGCAAAAGGGTGAGCACAACTAGCTCAGTAAAGAATATCATGACTAAAGATAAATAAATTATCAATAGTCTTCATCAATAATAAATCAGAGATTTAGAACATATGGTAGATGATAAAAATTTCAACCATAGTTGCAGCGGAACAGCAATCCATTAGAAGAGTCAAATAGACTATAAAGTCTATTATCTTCTCCATGTTAAAAATCCATCAACAATGTTTTATCCCTGTAACATCAATCAACAATTCTGGTCCACAATCATATGAATAACTCATAATCATAACTGTGACTATAAATTTTTCTTCGCACCCAGGACGAAGAATATTTTCATCACCTGTCTTTACCTGAAACATCAAAGATCATGGTTATACCAAATCACAATTCCTGTTTATAATCATACTAACAAATCCATCTTTGCACTACGGGCCAAAGATATTCATCAACAAACCATCTTTGCACTACGGGCCAAAGATATTCATCAACAATTCATCTTTGCACTACAGGCCAAAGATATTCCTCAACAATTCATATTTGCACTACAGGCCAAATATATTCATATCTCAAAGAAATATATAATCATTTCAGAATTTATATACACCATAATTATAACCATGTTGATCAATTCATCCTTACACTTAAGCTAAAGATATTCAATTATAAATTCAATGGTCATGATCATACCAGTCACAATTCAACTTTGCACTACAGGCCAAAGAGAACCCTAGTCATGATCATACCAATAATCTACCCATCTTTACACTCCAGTGAAAGAGAAATTCAACATCAGGGTTATAAAAATGTTATATATGATAATAAAATCAATATAATCAACATATAGATTTAATCTCAAGAGTAATATTCGTAACTCATGAATAGTAACCCCGACACAAAAGATAGAAATTCTACAATAAAATTCATACCAATATTTCGGTATAATGATATTGAAAGAATAACATTACTTAAATTTATAAACAATTTATTTTAATTGTTTACACTTTACTAATTAATGCATTTAATCATCATAAAATGCCAACTCTTACAATTTCATCATCAATAACCAAAACCCTCATCAAAAATCTGCATATACCTCATATAGGATTCTCAAGCCATAAAATCCTATTTTTCAATTTTCTTTCTTCACAAAACATATTTAATTCATTTACTCATAACTAGACTATTTTCATGAAAAATACCAAATCAGTTCCAAAAATATTTCTTTTCTGGGATTTAGCATAATATAGTCCCATAGTGAACATATATTTTTCTCAGAATTTTTAAAAGTCATTTACTATTTTTCATATGGCCAAAATAGCCGAATATTTAGACATTTATCAAAAATTGTACTTTTATCTAAAAATTCTGAAATTCACAGAGTATACTTCTATCATATACATGTACTCCCAATAAAAATTTCATCAATTTTGGAGTTAACCACAAGGAATTATAAGCTGTTACTTTTAAAATAGTCTTTTCTCATAAAATTCATAACTCTCAATCTATACATCCAAAAATCACCATTTTTGGACACAATCAAGAAAACTCATCAAAATATCATTTCAAATTTTTCCAGAATTTTTGAAGGTCAGAAAAATTACGAAACTGAAAATATAACAACCCTTAAAATTCCTTACTATCCCTTACTATCCCTTACCTCAAAAGAGCAGTACTTCTGATCGGTATAAGGCTGAAGGAAACTTGCACTGATGAATAGCAACTCACCAAGTATCTAAAAACTCACAAAATATGCTTCATAATATAGAGAGAGAAAGAGAGAAAGCTTATGTTTCTGGTGTGATTTTCAATTCTAACTTAGCCCTCTATTTATAGGAAAATTTTGGTAGGTTTGACCTGCAACCTGATGGCTTTACCTGCTACTATTCTCACCCACCACATTTGAAATATAATTCAGCACATTTCTTCACCAACCACAAGTGGGGCCCACCAATTCTAGAATTTTCCACCAAAATGATAAACTCTAAAAATTCAACAATTTCTGAACCAGTCATCTCGTAAAATTCATAATAAATCATACGTTCATTTTTAACGGTTCAAAATTTGTGGACATATACTCAACTTATATATGTATAACATATCCAAAAATTACCACGATCCAACGGTCGGATTAAAAATTATAACCCCCGCAAAATATCTCAAAAACCCTAATTTTTAATACCTCCATTCCGACAAAAATACTGATAAAAATCTCAACATTAACTCCTTCATTTTTTAACCACAAAAATATATCCCTCATTTATATCCCCATAAAATAAATATTTTCTTATCATATGAATCAATAATTAATTATTCACAAATAATATTACAGAATCACATTTATGACAACCAGGCCGTTCCCAGGAAAGAGGGGGCTTTCCAATAAGGATTTCTCCTTACTGGCGCGCAATTAGATGACCAAACCTCTCCTTAGACAGAACTTTCTAGACATTGCCAATAATGCTATCTAATAATACTATTCAAATAATATGAATTATTGATCTGATAATGGGAAATACGGTGCAATGACAATTATTGAACAACAATAACATAAAATTTCAACGTAGCAATTATTGAATCAATAATATAAAATATTGAACAGTAATTACTGTAACAATTATTGAGTAGTGTCTTCTTACGTAAGAATCGATAATTTCAAAAATACTATGCAATACCGTGTGCTACTGTGCAATAACGCGTATTACTGAATATTAACCACCGGATATTCTAACAGTGTTAACGGTAACAACTACGCCGTTATTTATAAAAACTTAAATTTATCGTTTTCTTCACCCGACAGTTATTCTGTTATGGGGCCCACAAATAGCTGCGCCGTCGTACGAATATTCCCCGACAGAAAGAATATTCCACGACCAAACGAATATTCCCCGACAACAATGATTATTTTATAACCACTTGCTTATTTTGAAAAAAAATTTATATTTCACCCATAACTTTAAACTTTTATCAATTTAACCATTTACTGAATAGTAATTATAAGAAAAATTGAATACTTTTATTTCATAAAATTCGGGGTCTTACACAGAGTCTTAATAGATCTTCAAGAGTTTGAATAGTCCTCTCTGATTGTCCGTCCGTCTGAGGATGATATGCTGAACTAAATCGTAACTCCGTGCCCATAGCCTTTTATAAACTAACCCAAAATCGTGAAGTGAATCTTGGGTCTCGATCAGAAATTATGGATACTGGCATACCATGCAGTCTTACAATCTCGTTTATGTACATACGAGCAAGACGTTCAAGTGTATAAGTTTCTCGTATCGGTAAGAAATGAGCAGACTTGGTCAATCTATCAACAATGATCCAAATCGCATCAATACCTTGAGAAACCCTAGGAAGACCGGTAACGAAATCCATGGTAATGTGCTCCCACTTCCATTCTGGAATTTCAAGTGGTTGCAATGGACCTTTTGGTACTTGATGCTCCGCTTTGACTCGTTGACAAGTTAGACACCTTGAGATAAACAACGCTATCTCTCTCTTCATATTGCTCCACCAAAATGTATGACGAAGATCATGATACATTTTGGTACTTCCAGGATGGATTGCAAACGGTGTGTTGTGCGCCTCCATCATGATTTCATACTTTAAATCAGGGTTGTTAGGAACACAAAGTCTGGAGTTGACTCGAAGTATTCCTTCTTCATCGATTCTTGCTTCCGGCATAGAACCTTCTTGCACTTTCTTCCTCATACGCATCAGCTCCAGGTCTGTAGCTTGAGCAGCTTTAACTTTATCGATTAAAGTCGGTTCTACTCGTATATTCGCCATCATCACATGGGTCCCTGGAGTCTTCAACTCTATCTCCATCCTTTGCAAGTCACACAAAATGGGCCTTTGCGTTGTTAATATTGCACTTGTACCCGCATATGATCTTCTACTCAATGCGTCAGCTACCACGTTCGCTTTTCCAGGATGGTATTGAATGGTATGATCATAATCTTTCAACAGTTCAAGCCAACGTCGTTGTCGCATGTTGAGTTCCTTTTGAGTGAAGAAATATTTGAGGCTTTTATGATCCGTAAAGATCTCCACTTTCTCCCCATACAAGTAATGCCTCCAAATTTTAAGTGCAAAGACAACAGCTGCCAACTCTAGATCATGAGTAGGATAATTCCTCTCATATTCCTTGAGTTGTCTTGATGCATAGGCTATGACTTTTCCATGTTGCATGAGAACGCATCCCAACCCTTTGCTCGAAGCATCACTGTAGATGACAAATCCCTCCGAGCCAGATGGTATTGTTAGAACAGGTGCTGAAATGAGTCTCCTCTTGAGTTCTTGAAAACTCTGCTCACATTCTTCGCTCCAACCAAACTTTGTATCTTTCCGAGTCAGCTGAGTTAATGGAGTAGCGATTCGAGAAAATCCTTCCACGAATCTCCGATAATAACCAGCTAAACCAAGAAAGCTACGTACCTCGGTCACTGATTTAGGTTGCTCCCAGCTTTGAATAGCTTCAATCTTTGCCGGGTCAACCGATATTCCACGACTTGATACTACGTGCCCAAGGAATGCTACCTCCTCCAGCCAGAACTCGCATTTCTTCAACTTGGCATAAAGCTTGTATTCACGAAGCTTTTGGAGTACCAGCCTCAAGTGTTGCTCATGATCTTCACGGCTTTTGGAATAAATAAGGATGTCATCAATAAAGACGACCACAAAGTGATCCAAATATTCCTTGAATACCCGGTTCATCATATCCATGAAGGCAGCAGGAGCATTAGTCAATCCAAAGGACATGACTAGGAATTCATAATGCCCGTACCGAGTTCTAAAAGCCGTCTTTGGAATATCCTCAGTTCTAACCTTCAGCTGATGATATCCAGAACGAAGATCGATCTTTGAAAAGAATTGTGCTCCTTGCAACTGGTCAAACAGGTCATCAATACGTGGCAATGGGTACCTGTTTTTGATGGTGACATGATTCAACTCCCGATAATCAATACAAAGTCGCATACTCCCATCTTTCTTCTTCACGAACAGAACAGGAGCACCCCAAGGAGAAGTACTAGGACGAATAAAACCAATGTCTAACAATTCCTGCAGTTGGGTCTTTAACTCCTGAAGTTCAATAGGAGCCATTCGATATGGGGCTTTGGAAATGGGTTTTGTACCGGGTTCAAGGTCGATACAAAATTCAATTTCACGCTCTGGGGGTAGGCCAGGAAGTTCTTCAGGGAATACGTCAGGGAATTTATTAACAATAGAAATATCATTCAAAACTGACGTATTTTTGTTTAGATCTGTGACATGAGCTAAGAAAGCTTGACATCCGTTTTTCAATAAACGAATAGTTTTATGGCTTGAGATGACAGCGATTGATTTTAATGGTTTGGTTGCTTGAATTCGCATAATAGGTCGATTAGGAATATGAAAACTAACAACCTTACGAAAACAATCAATTTTTGCATAATGAGTAGTTAACCAATCAATCCCTAGAATCACGTCAAATGCAAGTATTTTTAATGAAATCAGATCGATAGGTAATGTGTGGGTACCAACTTGAACCAAACAAGACTTATAAACAGTGGAGGTAATGAAGGTTTCTCCCAACGGAGTTTCCACAGATAAGTCAAAGTCTAATTTCTCCGGAATCAAATTTAATCGATGAGCGCAAGTAGGAGAAATAAAAGAATGGGTTGAACCGGTATCAAATAAAGTATAAACTTCTTTAGAGTTTATAATAAGCTTACCCGTGATGACCTCATTCGGGTTCCTTGCTCTCTGGGAGTTCACAACAAACGCTCTCCCTTGCACAACCGGTTTTGACTTTTCTGGGACGGCTTTTGGTGCCTCCATCCTAGCTGAATTTGTCTTCGGTAAACGACAAAATCGGGCTAAATGACCTTCTCTTCCACAATTATAACATGCTTTGGACGGCATCGCGCAGTTTGGACTGATGTGCCCCTCCCCTCCGCATTTGAAACATATGATAGGTGGTCGTTCTCCTTCCTTAACGACAGGTGCTGGTGCTGACGTCTTTCCATCATTGTTGAATCTCCTCTTCTTGAAATGTCCATTCTTATTGTTTTGGCCCTGATTACCACCGAAGTGGTTACCATTTCTGGCCTGTTGATTCCCTCCACGCTTGTTGTCACCGCTTCGATGACTGCTCTCACTGGTATTATCATTTTGCCGGCTGCTCTCTTTTGGTTGCGTTGTCTCGTTATCGCGCTCCACCAACTGAGCCCTATTTACAACATCTGAATACAAACACAGTTTATGAGAAACAAGATGTTGACGTATCTCCGGCTTCAAACCTCTTAAAAACATCCGCGTCATTCTTTCTTCATTATCCACCAGGTGGGACGCAAACCGGGATAACTCCGCAAATTTTGCCTCGTACTGCGACACGGTCATATTATTCTGCTCCAATTTGATGAACTCCACCTCCTTCATGTGACGAATACTCTCGGGAAAGTATTTGTCGTTAAACAGCTCTTGGAACTTCTCCCAGGACATCTTCAGTGCGGCAGGTTGAGTACGCTTTATCGATTCCCACCAGTAATCTGCCTCTCCTCGCAACATAAAGGCGGCAAAGGGAACCTTTTGCTCCTCGGAGCAACCCAAGACATCAAATATCTTGGTGATCTGCTTTATCCATGTTTCAGCTACAAGTGGTTTGGGTTCTCCCTTAAACTCCGGTGGTCCCAGCTCCTTAAACTGTTTAGCGGTGACCGCCAGAGAGTTTCCAGTATTTCCACCTACGTTGTGGACAGGAGCCGCTTTCACCTGTTGTTGCATGAATTGCATAAAGCCTCTGAACATTTGATCATTCATCATTTGGTCAGTGTTGTTGTTTGCATGAGGATTGACACCTTCCTGATGCACATTATCCTGATTATTGATATGTGGTGAATCAACAGTCGTCTGTGCTCCATTGCTATTCTCAACATTCTCAGATGCCATTTTCAGATACTGCCACAAAATAAAAATTAATTGATATGTCATATATTATCCTTATATTATGACCGACCAATTAAATACCATGCAAATAAACTTAGGTATGTCATACTAGCGAAGGAATTCCCCGTCTCTCCCCTCCTAGTTCTATTCTCACATCTTAGCCAGGGATCATATCCCTAAGCTCTGATACCAACTGTGACGCCCCCAAAATTAGGTATACATCACCCATCTTGGGTCGTCAGATACATAGTACAGAATACAAATACAACTGATTAATACATCTGTCGTGTACAATACGACAAAACATAAACTGTGAGTTTGAATACAAATATTATCTTCTAGAGAGTATTCATACTCAAAAGGAGTCCTCATTACATTTATTAACACACCATTACATAGAATAGTGAGGACTACTAACTAATACTATCATTCGGACCATCACTCCGTACCCCGACTTGTCCCAGCTACGTTCTCATTTCCTGAAGAGAACAGTGAAAGAAAGGGTGAGCTCAACTAGCCCAGTAAGAAATATTATGACTAAGATAATGCAGAATAAATTATCATTAGCCTTCAACAATGTTAAACTGATAAAATATAATAGACATCAAGTTTAACTGTAGCGGAACAAGCAATCCATTAAAAGAGTCAAGTAGAAAATAAACTCTACTATCTTTTATGATTTAAAAAGTTTTTCAACACTGTGATCGCTGAGACTCAGCTTAATAAAATAATCCACATCATCGAATCACCCCTGCACTACGGCCAAGGATATTCGTATATTCATTAATGGTCATGATCATGCCAACAACTGTCCATCAATGCACTACGGGCCAATGAGGACTTTTACCACATCATTTGTAACATTACGGTCATGATTATACCGAATAATCCCTGGTCATAATCATACCAAGTCCATCTATGCACTACAGGCCACAGATGACTTTCAACATTTTATAAACATGAGGATGATGACAATGATATAAGAATTCAATAAAACAAGTTCAAGAATTAATTTATCCAGGAATTAACAACGTCCAAATTGTCAACATGATACTGCATTGTGGAGTAAAATTCAAGAATGCTTAGAAGAATATTTTCTTGAAAAGATACTGGATGAAACGCAACTATCAAGGATATTTCACAAATTTCATGGAGTATAGAAGTCAAAACTTAACCAACTGAGTACAATAAAGAATGGAATAACAAAAGAAATCACCATGCATGCGATAGACCGCACAGACAGGTTATTCCAACAGAATAATAAATAATGGAACCAGGTCCGGCGTAAACGCACAGACAGGATATTCCGACAGAATAATAAATAATGGAACCAGGTCCGGCGTAAACGCACAGACAGGATGTTCCAACAGAATAATAATAAAAACGGAACCAGGTCCGGTGTAAAACACACAGACAGGATGTTCCAACAGAATAATAATAAAAATGGAACCAGGTCCGGTGTAAAACACACAGACAGGATGTTCCAACAGAATAATAATAAAAATGGAACCAGGTCCGGTGTAAAACACACAGACAGGATGTTCCAACAGAATAATAGAAGAATGTCACCAAGTATAGGGTAGACCGCGTATACTGGTTATTCCAACAGAATAATAACGAATGGAATAACAGAAGTTCTCTTCATGAATATAAAAGAAATAATATTCCCTACCTTAAAAGAACTGGATATTGGAAAAGTGATGTAGCAGAATACTTTTAGTCTCTCTCTCTCTTATTCTCTCTATACTTTCTCTCTCTATAGCTTGAATGAATTCGTGAAAAATAATGAAGCCCTAGGCCTCTATTTATAGAAAAACTGAGGGTGGCTCTTGGTCTTAACGACGGGTCAAATGACTCTTGGTAATATTGAAGGGACAACTACTATTGACGAAAGTAATTACTATTGACCAAGGTAAATACTATTGACGAAGGTAATTACTATTGACGACGGTAATTACTATTGACGAAGAGACTCTTAGATGATGACATATGGCCCCCCATAAAATAACCAAACTTACCACAACGTCTCAATTATTGATTTAATAATATAACATATTATACAGATGATACTATGACAATAATTTAAGAGATATGATGCAGCAATTACTGTAGCAATAATTGAGTATAGCTGAGTGACTTCTCACGTAAGCATCAATAATCAATACCGTGTGCTACTATGCAACCACGCGTATTACTGTACTTTTACTACCGAGTAGTTCAACAGTTTTAACGGTTTTAACGGTAACACCTCAGCCGTTATTTTTATAGAAAGATAATTCTGTCGTTTTCTCAATCCGACAATAATTTCGTTGTGGGGTCCACCAATGATTGTGCCGTCGTACGAATATTCTCCGACAAAAAGAATATTCTCCGACCAAACGAATATTTTATAACAACTTGCTTACTTTGCAAAATTTATAAATATTACCCACAACTATAACATTATATCAAATTAACTCCATAATATTCAAAAATGATATTTATAGAAAATTCATCTTTATTTATAAAAATTGGGGTCTTACAATGTGACTTAGTTATTTGCATGGTGAATAATTAGGTTTGTGAATAGAATAAAAATATATGTTTACCGCATGTAACACATAAGGAATTGGGATTGAAAAGAGTTTAATTCAATTGTTTTGCATAGGAATATAGCAAGATTAATCTGGATTAAATAGAAGTCAATTGATCACTTGGAAAAGGACTTTTGGCATTTGAGAATTTCTATTAACAATTCAGTAGGCATAATAATTGGGATAGTTGGATAATTGATTTATAGTTTATAATTGGGGATATTGAAGTCTTAATCTTTATTTATTTGAATTAATTTTAGAGTAATCTAGATTTAATTGATTAATTTAGTTTTCTTAATTAGAAAAATCACAATTTATGTTTGTTTAAATAAAATTGATTTGGTTAAGAGTTAGTACTTGGTAATTTTTATTAAATAATTCCTCGTGGGAACGATATTTTTCTTATCACTTTATTACTTGTTGACCGTGTATACTTGCACGTATTCATTGATTGCGAAATCGATCTTAGTCATAATATTTCTTACTGGGCTAGTTGAGCTCACCCTTTCTTTCACTATTCTCTTCAGAAAATGAGAATATAGCTGAAACTAGTCGGGGAATGGATTGACGGTTCATATGGTTGCATTAGTAGTCATCACTATTCTGTGAAATAGTGTGATAATAATTGTAATAAGGACTTATTTTGAGTTTAAATACTGTCTAGAAGACAATATTTGTATTAAAACTCACAGCTCATGTTGTATATTTAATTTTGTATTTAAGTTCTGTATCACGTATTTGGTGACTCAGAATGGGTGATGTATACCTATTTTGGGGGCGTCACAGGTACGGATTTCGTATTCCTTCAGCGATCATCCTTTTAATTTTGATTTGTTCGTTTTGTTTTTCGTTTAGAAGTTAGTTATTGTTTCACCTAATTGTTCATTATCATGTTCATGTGATAATTTTGTCTTAGCATTAATACTTAGAACTCGTATTTGTACTATTTGAACTTTATTCAGTTTGTATCATTCTTCATATATTTTTGTTCACATTCGAGAGTTATTTTGATCATTGATATCTTGTGACAATTAAGAATGTTCGTATTTGATAATTCGATGTCATTTGAAGATGGTCATGTAAGACTTGTGATTTGAACCCCTTTTGGTTTACATTTTGTAGTTTGATCCTTAGGGTATACTTGAACTAACCACCAAAGGAGGTACCACGTGCATGTCCTCTTGACACAAGGGCGTGACACCTTTCGTGGCGGTGTGATCAGTCCATGGCTTATCCTTTTGTTTGGTATGCTGCTCTAGATGTGAGTTTTGACCATTTGATATATTTGTTCAAGATACGTATGGGTCGACTCAGTATTTGATATGATTTGGTTCGTTTGGAGGATTAGTGATGTATGTGTCGTGCGTACTATCCGATTTGATTTGCATACATCATGGTATCGATGTATTTTATTAGCCTTTGGCTATTTGTATTTGAGATCAGTATAAAATTGTTACCTTATAACCATTTGATTCATCCTTATTTTGTTTGAAATTCTTTTGACTATGCTTGTCAGTTTGACATTGTTAATCATTTGTACCAATCTTACCAATTTCGTTATATTCATATTTGGTTCGTAGTTTGTATTGTTCATAGTTTGTATTTGTTCGTTCATTCAGTTCTTTTTGGTACATATATATATATATATATATATATATATATATATATATATATATATATATATATATATATATATATATATATTATTTTATATATGCGCATCTTTATATCCATACTGGGCAATTGGCTCACGCTGTGTTCTTTCTCTAGCAGGTAAGCATGTGTGATCAGGATTTGTGGGATGAGAGTTACCTTTGATCAAAACAAGTAGATTGGTTTGAGATTATTATTAGACTTGGATGTTTTTAATATTATTTTTAGATAGATGTTTGGGCTATTTTGAGGTTTATTAGAACTTTTTATTTTTTTTATGTTTGTGCGTGACCTCTCTTTCCTATTTTGAGAAGGGGGTGTTACAAATAAAAGTTTATAATTTTTCAGAAATCAACTTTCTTCCTCCAATAATAATTAATAAATTCTTGTATTTCATAATGAATATTTTAAAAAAATTATAACTTCAAAAGGTTAAAGTAAAACCTTTTTCTATTTAGAAGGTAGTGCCTTTTATTCTTATTTTTATTATTATACTTTGTCTTAATTTTTTAGGCCCCTTTTAGTTTAAAATATTAAAAATAATTATTATTTTTAAAATAATAATTTATTGAAAAATATTAAATATAATTAGTATTTTAAAAATAATATTTTATTTTAAAGTGTGCGTTTACTTGATATTGTTATTGAAATTAATTATGTAATGTAATGATTCATTGTATTTGTACTAATATCATATTCAATAAATAATTGCTTTATGGTGTGTGTGTGTGTGTGTATATATATATATATATATATATATATATATATATATATATATATATATATATATATATATATATATATATCAAAATCAGTTTCCCATTAGTTGATTTATATGATACGCGGATATCTGAAATTGACTGTGTAGTATAATTTTTATGCAATGACAAAACTATACATGTGAAAGAACGAATGCTATTTTTTTTATTATTATTTTTGTCAGGGATGCATGTATATACATTGTTTAGCAATAAGATTGGAACTATGCGAGGCAGTGTTATTTTACTTTTATTTTATTTTATTTTTGTGAAATTCATGCATGCATGCATGTACATATAACAAATTATAATTATATTATTAAATTTGAACATGTATTATTATAATTATATAATTTATATTATATATGACATTGATATTTTTTATGACTTTTTTTTACTTTATTGTGAGATTCATACATGTGTGTGTATATATCAAACTATAATTATATTCATTAAATTTGAACATGTATAATTATGTAATTTATATTTGAGAACTATAAGTTGATGTCTAAATTACTCTTAAAATGATCAACTAAATTAATTTGGATAAGATTTTCTCTTGTAATACACGTTGATTGATAACTTTGGTCCTCCCAAAATTATTAATTATAAGAGCGTGAATGATACATTAAATAACTAAAAGTCATGTTGAATCTCCCAAGGCTGGACAATAAATTTTGGTAATTAATATTTTCATATGTATTTTTGATATATTTACATAATCTTCTCTCATATGAGTATATAATGGCTCTTATTTTTATATGAAAATAAATCATTAAAAATATCAAAAATACATGTAAAAATAGTGCTTCTCAAATTTTAAAACCTCCGATTTACGCTATTATTCTGTCAGCAAATGCAGACTTGTCAGGACTCAGGAGTGTACTCCGCGATTAAGTGCCCATTTAGCAGAAATGTGTTGTGTTGTCTGTTTGGCATAATTGTGTTGTGTGATGCGATAAGATTAAATACTTTTAAATAATTTTTTTTATAAAAATGTTAAAATGATGTTTGGCTATATAATTGTACAACGAAAAATTTAAAGTAATTGTGTGGTATGAGATTTACTTTCTTTTTAACAATTAAGAATAATATTATACTTTGTGCTTTTATCAAAAGTACTTCAGTAAAAACACACATTTACTGTTTTAGCTATAAAAAAATGTTTTAGAATTGTTTCTGAGAAATAACTAAATGAACTATTTTTAATTTTAATTTAGAATTACTCTTATTCCATCCAAAAGTTTTCCCAAATGGGCTCTAAGTTGACTAGTCCAGAAAATATGTAGGAGACAAGAATTTACAGAACATCAAGGAGATTAAAATTAGGGATGAGTTGCTTGGTGCGGTTTGAAATTCAAATCGCACACGAAATTATTTAGGTGTGATTTGACAAATTCAAAATTGTTGACTTAGTCAGCTTTTATCCTTATGTTTTGATTGTAAGACCCCAACTTTTATAAATAAAGATGAATTTTCTATAAATATCATTTTTGAATATTATGGAGTTAAGTTGATATAATGTTATAGTTGTGGGTAATATTTATTAATTTTACAAAGTACGCAAGTTGTTATATAATATTCGATTGGTCGGGAAATATTCGTTTTAACAGGGAATATTCGTATAACGGCACAATCATTGGTGGACCCCACAACGAAATTATTGTCGAATGGAGAAAACGACAAAAATATTTTATCAATATAACGGCAGAAGTTTTACCGTTGATACTGTTGAACTACTCGGTAGTAAAAGTACAGTAATACGCGTGGTTGCATAGTAGCACACGGTATTGATTATTAATGTTTACGTGGGAAGTCATCTCAGTTTTATTTTATTACTTATATATATATATATATATATATATATAAGGTATGTATTTATATATATATATTATATATATATATATATATATATATATATATATATATATATATATATATATATATATAAGTAAAGTGGTTAAGTTGTCAAAATTGGGTGGGATTGATGTTGTCGGGTGGAGTATGATTCTTTTTCAAAGGTATGTGTTTATATATATATAATTATTATAGATTTTATTTTTTTCTTTGACTTTTATGTTAACATTTGAGAATTAAGCGTCTGATGAGCAATCAGTGAGTTTCCTACTGTTAATCCGTGAATTATTTTTCTTAATAGTACCTCTTCTATTCTTCTATAAATAGAAGCTCATTCCTTCATTATTTTCTTACGAATTCACTGAACTCTAGAGAGAGAAATTATAGAGAGAGAGAAGAAGAGTATTCTGCTACTTAACTACTTCCTTATTTCAGCTCTTCTTTAAAACGGTAAGGGGTGTTATTCTATCTTATTCATGAAGAGAACTGTTGTTATTCCATTTCTTATTATTCTGTTGGAATAACCTGTATACGCGGTCTACCCTATACTTGGTGACATTCTTCTATTATTCTGTTGGAACATCCTGTCTGTGTGTTCTACACCGGACCTGGTTCCGACTTGTTACTATTCTGTTGGAACATCCTGTCTGTGTATTTTACACCGGACTTGGTTCCGTTTTTGGTTATTATTCTGTTGGAACATCCTGTCTGTGTGTTTTACACCGGACCTGGTTCCGTCTTGTTATTATTCTGTTGGAACATCCTGTCTGTGTGTTTTACACCGGACCTGGTTCCATTATTTATTATTCTGTCGGAATATCATGTCTGTGCGTTTACGCCGGACCTGGTTCCATTATTTATTATTCTGTCGGAATATCATGTCTGTGCGTTTACGCCGGACCTGGTTCCATTATTTATTATTCTGTTGGAATAACCTGTTTGTGCGGTCTATCGCATGCATGATGATTTCTTTTGTTATTCCATTCTTTATTGTACTCAGTTGGTTAAGTTTTGACTTCTATACTCTATGAAATTTGTGGAATATCCTTGATAATTGCGTTTCATCCAGTATCTTTTCATGAAAATATTCTTCTAAGCATTCTTGAATTTTACTCCACAAAGCAGTATCATGTTGACAATTTGGACGTTATTAATTCTTGGATAAATTAATTCTTGAACTTGTTTTATTGAATTCTTATATCATTATCATCATCCTCATGTTTATAAAATGTTGAAAGTCATCTGTGGCATGTAGTGCATAGATGGACTTGGTATGATTATGACCAGGGATTATTCGGTATAATCATGACCGTAATGTTACAAATAATGTGGTAAAAGTCATCATTGGCCCGTAGTGCATTGATGGACAGTTGTTGGCATGATCATGACCATTAATGAATACACGAATATCCTTGGCCGTAGTGCAGGGGTGATTCGATGATGTGGATTATTTTATTAAGCTGAGTCACAGCGATAACAGTGTTGAAAAACCTTTTAAATCATAAAAGATAGTAGAGTTTATTTTCTACTTGACTCTTTTAATGGATTGCTTGTTCCACTGCAGTTAAACTTGATGTCTATTATATTTTATCAGTTTAACATTGTTAAAAGCTAATGATAATTTATTCTGCATTATCTTAGTCATAATATTTCTTACTGGGCTAGTTGAGCTCACCCTTTCTTTCACTGTTCTCTTCAAGAAATGAGAACGTAGCTGGGGCAAGTCGGGGAACGGAGTGATGGTTCGAATGATAATATTAGTTAGTAGTCCTCACTATTCTATGTAATAGTGTGTTAATAAATGTAATGAGGACTCCTTTTGAGTATGAATACTCTCTAGAAGATAATATTTGTATTCAAACTCACAGTTTATGTTTTGTCGTATTGTACACGACAGTTGTATTAGTAAGTTATATTTGTATTCTGTACTATGTATCTGACGACCCAAGATGGGTGATGTATACCTAATTTTGGGGCCGTCACAGTTGGTATCAGAGCTTAGGGATATGATCCCTAGCTAAGATGTGAGACTAGAACTAGGAGGGAAAAGACGGGAAATTCTTTCACTAGTATGACCTACCTAAGTTTATTTGTTATTTAATTGCTTGGTCAGAGTATATTGATAATATGTGACATGTTAATTAACCCTTGTTTTGTGGCAGTATTTGAAAATGGCAGCTGAAAATGTCAACAATGGAGTGAATGAGACCGTGGCACCTCTAATCAGCAACCAGGATAATGTAATATCAAGCGAAGAAGAAATTAGAGATATCTACGTGGTAAGTGAAGAACTAATAGTTGCACCCGAGCTAGTGGCAGAGGTAGCAGCTGAGAGTGAGGAAGAAGAGGAAGAAGAAGAACCTAAGGAGAATTGGTTAGAAGAAATTTATGATCAAAACTTAGAATTACAAAATCGTGTTCATGAGTTAGAAGAGCAGGCTGAAGAACGGCAGGCGGCCGTGGAGCAAAGAGATGTAACGATTCAAAATTGTGTTACCCGATATGTGATGCTCGAACAAAATCACGCTTTGGCAGAGTGTAAGATATTAAAGTTAGAATCTGAGAATTCAAATATCAAGGATCAGCTGGAAGAAGAAACAACTGAACGAGTGAGAATGAAGGATGCGTGGGTAAAAGCCGCACGACGTGTTGATATTGTAGAAAAAGACGTCCGATCCAAAAAAGCTAAAATAGATGATATACATTTCTCTTTTTGGACAGCAATTGGGAGAACCCAACATCGAGTTTTGAATTACCCTGTACAGAGCGGTCAATCTGAACTCGATATGGATCGAAGATTGATGATTCAGATCATGAAGCAGGAGTACGATGAAGTAGTTGAGGGTGGAATATGCCCTATATTAAAGTCAATTCCTACGATAGTGATGACACCAAATGCTACCCCAAACAAGTCAAAGCCGGGTAGTTCAAGGGAGAGCGGTTGTCATGACTTCCCAACAAGTGAGGAACCCAAATGAAGTTATCGCGGGTAAGCTAATCATAAACCCTTGCGAATGTTGTACTTTATTCGATACTGGTTCTACCCACTCTTGTATTTTACCTAGTTGTGTTCAACGTTTAAATTTGGCTCTTAAAAAAAATTTATTAGACTTGACTTATCTGTTGAAAATCTGTTAGGAGAAACCTTCGTTAACTCCACTATTTATAAATCTTGTTTGATTCAAATCAACACTTTCACGTTACCTGTCGATATGTGATTTTTGAAAACGATTGGTTAACTACTCATCATGCTTTTCGTAAGGTTGTTAACTTTCATATTCCTAACCAACCTGTTATGTGAATTCAAGCAACCAAACCACTAAAGTCAATCATTGTTATATCAAGTCATAAGTAAAGATCCCTGTTCCTTTCGTTGTTGACTTCCTGGTGTGGAATGCACCGAAGTCAGACTTTCTGTAGGAGACGTTGTAAATGACGATGGCAAGTTGATAGGTATCAATGTGACGTGTTATCCAATTCTGGGATGAGAGTCACAGTTTTGAATAATATTTCTATTGTTAATAAATTTCCTGACGTATTCTTGAAGATTTCCTAGCCTACCCCTAGAGCGTGAAATCAAATTTTGTATTGACCTCAGTACAAAACCCATTTCTTAAACCCTCAAATATTTCTTTACTTAAAACAAACGTATCATGCGCCAAAGCCGTTGGCTCGAGCTGTTAAAGATTACGATCGTACCATTTAATATCCTTGTGGAAAAGCGAACGTGGTAGCTGACGCGTTGAGTAGAAGATCGTATGCGTTTACAAGTGTGAATATACGAACCCACGTGAAGATAACGAAGATACGAGTAAAATCGACTTTAATCGATAAAGTTAAATTCGCTCAAGTTACATACTCAGAGCAGATGAATGAAGAAGGTTCAAGAGGGCGTTATTCTAGAAGCAAGAATCGATGATGAAGGAATACTTCGAGTCAACTCCAGACTTTGTATTCCTAACGATCCTGAGTTAAAGTATAAAATCATGATGGAGGCGCACAACACACTGTTTGCAATCCATCCTGGGAATACCAAAATGTATCATGATCTTCGACATACATTTTGGTGGGGCAATATGAAGAGAGAGATATCGATGTTTATCTCAAGGTGTTAACGTGTCAACGAGTCAAGGCTGAGCATCAAGTACTAAAAGGTTCATTGCAACCACTTGAAATTCTAGAATGGAAGTGGGAGCACATTACCATGGATTTCGTTACCGGTTTTCCTAAGGTTTCTCAAGGTATAGATCCGATTTGGGTCATTGTTGATAGATTGACCAAGTCTGTTCATTTATTACCTATACGAGAAACTTATACACTTGAACGTCTTGCTTGTATGTACATAAACGAGATTGTAAGACTGCATGGTATGCCAGTATCCATAGTTTCTGATCGAGACCCGAGTTTCACTTCACGATTTTGGGTTAGTTTGCAAGAAGCTATGGGCACAGAGTTACGATTTAGTTCAACATATCATCCTCAGACGGACGGACAATCAGAGAGGACTATTCAAACTCTTGAAGATTTATTAAGACTATGTGTCCTTGATTTCAAGGGAAGTTGGGACAAGTTCTTACTGTGGGTGGAGTTTTTATACAACAACAGTTATCAAGCAAGTATTGGCATGGCTCCATTCGAAGCGTTGTATGGAAGAAAATGTTGTTCTCCAGTATGCTGGGATGAGGTGGGTGAAGAAACGTTGTTGGGACCGGAGTTGGTACATATGACTACGGAAAAGATTCAAACGATCCGGCAACGTATAAAAACCTCACAAGATCGACAAAAGAGTTATGCTGATCTTCATCGAAAGGACGTGGAATTTGATGTAGGAGATCATGTGTTCTTACGTGTTGCTCCGTGGAAAGGAGTTACGAGATTTGGAAAGAGAGGAAAGCTCAATCCTCGATTCATCGGTCCATTTTTAATCCTCGATCGAGTAGGAACTGTGGCTTATAGACTCGCTTTACCGCCAAGTATGTCTCGTGTTCATAACGTTTTTCACATATCCATGTTACGCAAATATGTGGAAGACCCGAACCACATTATTGAGTTAGAACCGGACGAAATAGCGGAGGATTTGACGTATGAAGAAGTTCCTGTTCAAATCTTGGATAAGAAGGAACATATTCTACGCTCCAAAGTTATACCTCAAGTCAAAGTTTTGTGGAGAAACCACGATGTTGAGGAAATGACCTGGGAGTTAGAATCTGAAATGAAATCAAGGTATCCTTACCTCTTCGACATACCAGGTATGTACCCTAATTTCGAGGGCGAAATTTCATAAGAAGGGGAGGTTGTAAGACCCCAACTTTTATAAATAAAGATGAATTTTCTATAAATATCATTTTTGAATATTATGGAGTTAATTTGATATAATGTTATAGTTGTGGGTAATATTTATTAATTTTACAAAGTACGCAAGTTGTTATATAATATTCGATTGGTCGGGAAATATTCGTTTTAACAGGAAATATTCGTACAACGGCACAATCATTGGTGGACCCCACAACGAAATTATTGTCGAATGGAGAAAACGACAAAAATATTTTATCAATATAACGGCAGAAGTTTTACTGTTGATACTGTTGAACTACTCGGTAGTAAAAGTACAGTAATACGCGTGGTTGCATAGTAGCACACGGTATTGATTATTAATGCTTACGTGAGAAGTCATCTCAGTTTTGTTTTATACTTATATATATATTAGAGTTATATATATATATATATATATATATATATATATATATATATATATATAAGGTATGTATTTATATATATATATATATATATAAGTAAAGTGGTTAAGTTGTCAAAATTGGGTGGGATTGATGTTGTCGGGTGGAGTATGATTCTTTTTCAAAGGCATGTGTTTATATATATATATATAATTATTATAAATTTTATTTTTTTCTTTGACTTTTATGTTAACATTTGAGAATTAAGCGTCTGATGAGCAATCAGTGAGTTTCCTACTGTTAATCCGTGAATTATTTTTCTTAATAGTACCTCTTCTATTCTTCTATAAATAGAAGCTCATTCCTTCATTATTTTCTTACGAATTCACTGAACTCTAGAGAGAGAAACTATAGAGAGAGAAGCAGAGTATTCTGTTACTTAACTACTTCCTTATTTCAGCTCTTCTTTAAAACGGTAAGGGGTGTTATTCTTTCTTATTCATGAAGAGAACTGTTGTTATTCCATTTCTTATTATTCTGTTGGAATAACCTGTATACGCGGTCTACCCTATACTTGGTGACATTCTTCTATTATTCTGTTGGAACATCCTGTCTGTGTGTTTTACACCGGACCTGGTTCCGTCTTGTTATTATTCTGTTGGAACATCCTGTCTGTGTGTTTTACACCGGACCTGGTTCCGTTTTTGGTTATTATTCTGTTGGAACATCATGTCTGTGTGTTTTACACCGGACCTGGTTCCGTCTTGTTATTATTCTGTTGGAACATCCTGTCTGTGTGTTTTACACCGGACCTGGTTCCATTATTTATTATTCTGTCGGAATATCCTGTCTGTGCGTTTACGCCGGACCTGGTTCCATTATTTATTATTCTGTCGGAATATCCTGTCTGTGCGTTTACGCCGGACCTGGTTCCATTATTTATTATTCTGTTGGAATAACCTGTTTGTGCGGTCTATCGCATGCATGGTGATTTCTTTTGTTATTCCATTCTTTATTGTACTCAGTTGGTTAAGTTTTGACTTCTATACTCTATGAAATTTGTGGAATATCCTTGATAATTGTGTTTCATCCAGTATCTTTTCATGAAAATATTCTTCTAAGCATTCTTGAATTTTACTCCACAAAGCAGTATCATGTTGACAATTTGGACGTTATTAATTCTTGGATAAATTAATTCTTGAACTTGTTTTATTGAATTCTTATATCATTGTCATCATCCTCATGTTTATAAAATGTTGAAAGTCATCTGTGGCATGTAGTGCATAGATGGACTTGGTATGATTATGACCAGGGATTATTCGGTATAATCATGACCGTAATGTTACAAATAATGTGGTAAAAGTCATCATTGGCCCGTAGTGCATTGATGGACAGTTGTTGGCATGATCATGACCATTAATGAATACACGAATATCCTTGGCCGTAGTGCAGGGGTGATTCGATGATGTGGATTATTTTATTAAGCTGAGTCACAGCGATAACAGTGTTGAAAAATCTTTTAAATCATAAAAGATAGTAGAGTTTATTTTCTACTTGACTCTTTTAATGGATTGCTTGTTCCACTGCAGTTAAACTTGATGTCTATTATATTTTATCAGTTTAACATTGTTAAAGGCTAATGATAATTTATTCTGCATTATCTTAGTCATAATATTTCTTACTGGGCTAGTTGAGCTCACCCTTTCTTTCACTGTTCTCTTCAGGAAATGAGAACGTAGCTGGGGCAAGTCGGGGAACGGAGTGATGGTTCGAATGATAATATTAGTTAGTAGTCCTCACTATTTTATGTAATAGTGTGTTAATAAATGTAATGAGGACTCCTTTTGAGTATGAATACTCTCTAGAAGATAATATTTGTATTCAAACTCACAGTTTATGTTTTGTCGTATTGTACACGACAGTTGTATTAGTAAGTTATATTTGTATTCTGTACTATGTATCTGACGACCCAAGATGGGTGATGTATACCTAATTTTGGGGCCGTCACATTGATGATGAATTATTTGTATGCTAAATTATTTTATGGCATTTTAGGTATCTGATGATAAGGAACATTTGTTGGAGTGAAGAATTTTTCTTTACTAGGAAAACCAATGTAAGATCAGTTGCACAATAATTAATTTTTCATTTAAAGGCTCTAGGACATATTATTATATTATATCTTGTTATATGTCTTAAATGAAAAATGTTTTAAATATCCTATGAAAAAGGTTTTTCAAAAAGTAAGCTCAGATTAATCAAATACAAAAAGTGATTTGATATAGTATTTCATTATTTATGTATCTCATATGTTAGTCCAAATGTCTTGAAGTTTATTGATATTTTTTTTGGACTATTGCTATGCATGATTTCCTAGAAATATTGTTTATGAGTTGTTACATATATACTAGCTCTATTTATTGGAAAGGTTATATGTGATACACGTGGAAATGAGTTACTAAAATGGCGGCAGTTGTATATCTTGATGATTTGATGTCTACATGTTTGAAGGAAAAGGAATTATGGTCACTTTAAATAGCTTGAGTCTTGGAAATGATAAAGCAACTGTTTATTCTCCTAATCTCACGCCACCTAATATTTGAGTTTGAGAGATAAAATCAAAGTTGCTTGTGTTGGATATATATTGACTCTTTACCGTAGTATTAATCTCTTCTATATTGACTTGAACAAACAGTGACTTATCTTTATTGATGAACGGTAATATATGGTTGGCTATAAAAGCAGTATTCTCGTGTATGGAAGAGATACAACTCTCACAAAATTAATACGTGCACCAATTACTGTTATTTCCGAGCAAATTGATTTTATCAAGTGCAACATCTGAGAAGCTAAGCAATTAATTTTCTGATATTATTTAAGCTGGTATTTGATAAGAAATAAATTGTTTACTTATTTTGTGCTAATTGGTCATTGCATATTGTTTGAGCCTTTAATTATTAAATTGATTATTCTTGCATTGATCATAGATCTCTATATCTGTATTAAGTTTTTATTTTAGACTAAGTGTAGTCTAAATGTTATAATCCTAAGGGATTAGAGAAAAGGTTTACAAATAGGTTCAAGGAAGCAAAGGTGCTTGAAGAGTGCATAGGTGCACAAGGAGCAAGAGAGCTCAAGGGAAATTAATTGTTAATTAATTTTTGTTGAAATCTGTTTTATAATCTGTATTTATTTATAAAGAAATAAATAGAGTGAGTCTCCAATATTAGTTGGTATTGGACGTGGACTAGGCTATTATTATATAGGGTAATAGCTGAACCACGTAAAAAATCTTGGTGTTGATTTTATTATTTGCTTTACTTTAAAATCACATAAGTTATTTAATTATCTTAATTTGATTACTTGGATTATATTAAGATAATTCATTAACATCAAGTATTTTATTTAATAGGCTATATTAATTCAGTAAGCTGATTTCAATCATTATAGTTGCCTAAAATTAATAATTTTTAAAAGTTGGTCACAGATTGCTCCTCCACTTATTCAACCCCCCTTCTAAGTGTGTCTAGTTAAATTTCAAAAATTGCACATGAAACCGTTTGTGATTGGTGCAGTGCGATTTTCAGCCGTGTGGTGCGGTTTCGGTTTCAAAACCAATTAAATTAATCTACTTCTACAAATATCATTTCAATTACTCGAAAATTAAATGATTAATCATAATCTTTTATATAAGAGAAATATTTGAAGAGGTTATATGCAAGAAAAATTGTGGAATAAAAAAAGTTGGATACTTGAATGAAAAATGGATTATTTGACTTGTTTATTATTATTTATTGAGAAAATATATAAGAAAAATGCATTAAAAGACTGATCCATAGTTTATAATACAAAATTAATTCAATTTAACAGTTTTATAATGTTTTACCAATTTTTTTAAAATTTTCTTCTGTGTTGTAAATGGTAAAAAAAAATTCAAATGTGTGTGTGAAGAAGTATGAGATATCCAAAAAAGTCAACGAACAGTGAGATCAATGAGATGATAATAATAAGAAGGAAGAACATCAATTTTATGTAACGAATCCTCATTCTAGTTAGTAATTTAAATTTTTTAAAAAACTCAAAAAAAAATTGGTGCGATTTCGATTTTATGCATGCGGTTTTGACTAGTAATTAAATCCAAACTGTAAATTCGATTTTTCAACTCACCTAAAACCGTCACATACACCGAAACCGTTGGTGCGATTTTAATTACTACGGTTTGTACGATTTTTGGTACGGTTTCGGAGGTAATTTGATTCCTTACTCAACCCTAACTGTAAATGAGTACAATAAACTAATTATAAGATAAAAGAAAGGGGCTAAAACAATGAACTAATTATTAGATAAAAGAAGGGGCCAAATTAGGACATGTTTAGTAAACGCATTACAATGAGTAACAAGAAATCTTGGATTCAACTATTCGTCTATCCGTAGTCTAGTGACTTGTCATTTACTTCACTTATAGTTGGTTCAATTCCCACCCACAACCGATGATTGATAACGATTTTATATCCTACAAGCTATTCGCGAAAGATACCCGAATTTCAATTCCAACATAATTGCAGTAAGAGTTTCTTCAAGGAAATTGTTAAATCCACACTTGAAAATGTTATTTGCACAATAAAAGTATAGCTATAGATTCTATTGCGACGATTTTCACCGTTGTTATACATCTACAGCGACACTTTCTTTAAATGTACGTGATTATTATAAACGCTATATGTTCGGTTGGGAGTTTGGAATACTTTATCTACCTACCTTCCATTCTTGCACCCAAAAAAAATTAAGGAAAAAGAGAGGCAATCTAACACGGGTAAATCTAAGTAATAAATAAAACAGAAAATCATGAAAGGGCTATATGGAAAATACAAATTTATACCGATAAAAATAACTAAAAATAAAACTCCATTATAGGCCATCCTTGTACCATGGTTAGTGAATAGCATCAAAAGCGCCCAAGAAATGAAATCAAATACGCTGCATTAGAACTAAAGATCCTCAACAAGTTCAAATGTTCAACAAATAAACACTACGGCAAAGGGTTAAAGGCAATCATGCCAAAAAGCACGTTCAAATTGAACTGTCAAGTTTTACAAGAATAAACGATATATAAACAGATGTACATTAAAAACACTCATTTCAATAACATGAGAACATAAATGCAATAGTCAAATAAAGATTGAGGTCACGGGATTGTTGCTATGCCTTCTGACTTGCCGGCACTTTGAATTAGTACATGGTGAACTTTTCCTTTGTTTTCTCGAAAACTTGTTCAGCGATTATCGCCCCATTACCGTCTGCTCTTTTAATCTCCAAATTCGACTTCTGATAGAACCCTGTACCCCTTAATGCATCAGCAATAAAGTCATCAAAACCAATGGCAATAGCTGCTTCGGCTTTGGCACCATAAACCAACCTCTGCACCGAAAGAGCATGTATGAGGATAAAGTTAAAAAAATTGCATGAAAACAAGAAGATAATTAAGATGAAATAGAACTAGTTTTGAACCTTAATTCTTGACAGATGAATAGCGCCAAAACACATGGGACAAGGCTCGCATGAGGCATATATCTCACAGTCTGCAAGCTCAATTTGATTGAGCTTTTTACATGCCTGACAGGAAGTGTAGCCTGATAAGTATGTGACAAAACAATAGCAACAACAAATATGCACATACGCCATATTCACTAATTCATGGAGTATCAGAAAGCCAACAAAACACACAATTAAAATATGTTATATATGTAGGAAAATGTTTAACAAATATATGCTTATCTAAAGCACAACTCTAGTAGCTACAGTTTTCTTTTCTTGTAATGGGAATCAATACCGACACAAAATCCTAAAAAGAATTTCCCTACTACAACAAAGTAATTAAATGGCGTTTCATCTCCACGTTCCTTATCATTTATGGCTGGATAAGACTTGTGTCTGATTGTTATTGTAGCTTTTAACTGGAAAGTGGAAACAATCAATTGTAAAATCATAGATTCATCCACTTTTCCAGATAGAAACTGCAAGCAGCATATGTTTGGAAAGAAATCACAATTAAGGCTGTTAAATGAGCAAAATGTTCGGTTCGATTCGTACTTGTTCGACTAAAAGTTCGATTCTAGCTCAACTCGAAATATAGTTTTAAAAATGATTCAAATATGAGCATATTTTAAAGTTCGATAAAATATTCGAACCTTTCCAAATTATAATTTTCTATTAATACTCGAATCATATTCGTTCGAAAAGTTCAAAATGTTAGGGCTCGATTCGAGATTGTACTCGACTCGGTAGCTAAACGAGCCTCGATCAAACCTTATTTTATATTCGATAAATTTTGTGAACCAAATCTAAGTATTCGACTAGACTCGGTTCATTTACTCCCTTAAATTCATAATATCAGAGATAATTTCAAGGGCAATATGCAAAACTGTCCTCTCATGTTTTTATTTACTTCTTTTTTTTGCTTAATAATTTATTTACTTTTGCAATGTGCTCCATAGTACTCCAATATCTACAATGTCGGAATGTCCACCACCATCTCTCCAAACTTTTCAAATATGTTGGGGTCTTTTATCCAAAACTACTTGGGGTAGCACGTTGGGAAAAATCAGCAAACATAACAAAAAAGTTGCCCAATTTAAGAGTGTTTTGTTTGCCAAACATCACCCATTTTCCCTTCTAATTGGTGGCAAGTATGTGGCTTTCTTGTAAGGATAAATATGACCTTAATTTGGGTCATGTTTCTGTTAAGTGGACTGATTTTCCTAAAATTGAATGGGGAGAAATGGCAAAACTGCAAACATTGCAGAGGTTGTAAAGGACATTGCAAAATTTGAAACATTCATAGAACATGTTGCAAGCACATTAAGAAAGAACTGAAATGCGGATATGATAAATTTATAAATGTCATGTCAGTTTGAATCCAAAAGAGAATGGAAGACTAGCACTAGGCATGTCCAACTCAACTGAATAACCCCAGATCCTACAAAACAAAAAAACTATAGGAATCCCAATAGCTGTATAAAACTTTTAGCAACAAATCTTTGAGCTATTCCTTTTTCAAACTCCTTGAAGCATAAACTTGGAAATAGTACCAAATTTGGTTCAGTTTAAAATATGATTCAATGTTTAAGTTGTGAAGCCTATACAAACTAAGACAGACACATATATCCATTCTTCATTTCTCATGTCATGTGATCTATCCTGTGGAAATGCAGATTTTCAGCACAAGGCTTTTGAGTAAAGAGTATAGTCATCAAGGTGGAAAGGAAAAGAGGGAAATAAAGAGAATGAAATGATCCTTCCATAGTTCCTGGATATAAGAAAACTAATTCACAGACATCAACAAAACATTTTCCTGGTGTTCTAAAAATTCCCGCCTAGGCGCTAAGCCCTCCTGACACCTCACCTAGGCCAAAAGCGGCAAAAAAATCCCTCCAAAAAATTAGGCGGGTTCTACGCGTAGTCTAGGCAGAAAGGTTTTTTTTATTTTAATAACTACCCTAACCAGATCTTGATATATTTATTTTTCTAATGATTTACCATATTCATAATACAAGTTGTAGCATATCAAATCACAACAAGAAGTGAACAATATCAAGTCAAAATGAATAATTTTATTATAGTTGTAATTTTTTAAACTTGTACCAACTTCAAATTATATAATTAAATGATGATACATTTGTAATATTTAGTTTAATTCAATATAATTCTTAAATTTATGTTTAGTTTCTTAAGTTTTAATATTGAATTAAATTCTTAAAATTTTAAATTTTATTATTTAATAACAATCTTGTTTATGAATAAAATTAATACGTTAAAAATATGTTTAAACTTTGAATAATTGCATGTTTGTGTTTGAACTTTGACATTAACAATATGTATGTGTGTTTGAACTCTTTATTATAGATTTTGCTATATATTATTGTTTTGTTTAGACAAATGTAAGATAAAATATTAAAATTGACTTAAAATAAAAAAATACCACCTAAGCCCCTCCCAGCCCCCTAGGTTGGAACATTGCATTTTCCTTTAGAAGAAATATATTTTTGGAGGGCCTACTAGAGAAAGAAAGGAGATCAATAAGGTAGCCAGAAAGGAAAGGAAAGAAAGAAATCCATGGTATTCAAACTTCTTTTATCAAAAAGAGGGAAAAACTAAGACGATCAAAGGACATGTCTCCAGTCCCTCCAAGCATCTTACAATGCCTATACAAGATCCCATAAATGAAACCCAAAAACAAAGCAAGAAACAATACTCGAAATGACAAAAAATGGAAGGGAAGGAATCAATCCTGAATGAAAGATTCTGTTGTTGTGTTTGTTATTATACCTAAAGAATAGCAAAAAGACTACATCTCAAAAAGAATATGAGCAACCTTCAACCCACCAAAATAATAACCAATACCCACTAGAGAATACTGTTCTTATTGGGCACAAAAAATCCCAACAGTCCCAACCCCGCACCCCCCCTTCAAAAAAAAAATCTAGATTATCAACTATTCTACGGATCTTCAAGTTGAAAGGAGATACACATTAATACTTCGTAAACACAAACAGATTAGCATAATACTAGCCTTTAGGAGAATTACACTCTTTTCCACCCATCAAATCTCCTCATGACCGTCTCCACAAGGACACTAAAAAATTGAAAGATTTTAGAAACCCTAAACCATGCCATAGGCTATTAACTATATCCAAGAGGGCACAAGATTAACTTCCAACATCTACCTCCAAAATGCTTATATAATATTTATCAAGAAAACTCCCACTAACTCAACCATAAGCTTCCGCTTCTCGAATTGACCTTTAAGACACACTTCTCTCCCTTCTATTCACATCCTCCACCACCTCATTAGCCATTCAAGCAGCATCTAAGGTCTCCCACTCTCTAACCGGAAGCACTTCGAAAGATAAACATGATCATCCCATACATCACTAGTCTCTTATACAAAAGTTTTGTCAGAACCTTAGAAAGGAAAACAACCAAACTAACCAACTACTTATCTCTAATTGAACAATCCTTCATAAGAATTAGTTTTATGACCATGGAATTAATACATCTAACCATCGCTCATCAGCATGGAATTCTCTAACACTTTCAAAGGGTTAGGCTGCATAATAGACAACAAACGCGGACATGAACAGAGTTAGGTGGAGTGTAGGCAGAGTAGGATATGTTTTTCCCCCTGATAGGTTAGTTTGGCCCCAAGTATTCATAGCCTACCACAGGGTTTTTCCGTGAATTTTATATTCTAAACATGGTGTTTGTATTCACAGTATCAACAACTCTAGTAAGCGAGAACAAGCGCAAAGTGCATGGACAACAAAGTAAACATAGGATTCTGTTTTCGTAAAGCTAGCACTCTGCTTCACCTTAATAAGCTATTTAAACCATCTGCCATCCACAGTGATCAACTGTTTTCATTTTCTTTTGGCAAGTTAATGGCAAGATAACAATTTAAAATTCTTTTAGGACTATTATTGGGAGAACTTTTGAGAAAATCAACATTACTCAACAATATGATATCACGATTAAACTTTTAAACCATAAAGGCAATCAACTTCGTGAAGGACAAGAACAGCGGTAGCGAGAAGGAGAGGAATGTTCGAGAGAAGACAAAAAAACGAAAAAGGAGTGGAATGTACGAAAGAAGAAAAAAACAGAAAAAAAAATTACTTTGCTAAGGTGCCCCAACTCCAGTATCATTATTATGTACCACAATATTTTCTTCTCTTTTGATAAGTATATACCACATAAATATTTGGTTCATCGTTACAAATTGTGGCACACACATGGATTTTAGAGTTCCTTAGGAATAAGTTCTTTTTCATGGAAAAGAAGAAAAGCGCAGGCTAGGTCAAAGTGCAAAGTTTATTCCGGAACTTCTTTAATTTCCCTACCCCTTCCACAAACTTAACTCTTTCTTATATATTGAAGGAGAGAAACTTGCTCCCAGAAGGTTAAAACTGCACAAAAGATCTCTTGAGAAAGAATAAACTAAAATTTTAAGGAAAACACAAACTAAATTTGAAATGTTAAATTCCAAAAATAGATCAATGAAAGATTACAAATCAGTCTTTTCAAATATAAGTATGATTTATTAGAAAAATGCCAAAAGAGGCAAAAATGTGCATGCGAGGTATACCAATGGAAAAAAAGAAAACCAAAAAATCTACAGTTCAAAAAGCACAGACAAATTACCCCAAAAGCAGCCAACTAAAGCAGAAACATATAAAACAACCCTGGCGATAAACCCCCACCCCCCCCCCCCCCACCCCCACCCCAAAGTTACTATGCAGCGCTACTTTAGACTATGAAAAAAACTACCTTCATTCAAGCTCATCAAAGGAGCCAAAGAGGTCACACTATGAGTTTACCTCTCTTATTGCTGTTACTTCTGCATGTGCCGTTGGGTCGGTGTGTTTTAGGACCATGTTGTGACAGCTCACTACCACTTCATCCTTGCGAACAACAACTGCACCAAAAGGGCCTCCATCTCCGCAATCAACCCCCTTATAGGCTTCCTCGACAGCTTTTGTTAAAAATTTATGGTCTCTATCCTGCACAGCTGGTTGACAACCACAAGAAAGCAGCCATCATAACACATACTAATAAATGGTTGTTATTTGTGCCGTGTATAACTTTCTTTTGCAGACATTGGCCAATAAAATTGATCTGCAGACCATGTGTATTAATTGCTTATTTTAACTCAAAGTCTATACACACAATACAATGCACACACAAATACACATGTATGTAACAAGTAGTTAATAATCTGGCTAAAACAGTGGCTAGTGTCAAAGTGGCAATCAAGGAAATTGGGTTTAATAGGGAATGCAGAATTAAATGTATATGTCATCTGATCGTTTCTTTTTGTTTTCACCGAGAATAAAAAGATGTTGATTATACAATGAAAATAGATAACTAAAGAAAGATGGATTGAAGCCAGAAAAGAAAACTAAAAAATCATATTAAGTTTACTTAGAAGTTAGAACTTCCAAAAATTATTTATATGTTTTTACAAATATATACTGTTGACGGAGGAAAGGGAAGATCAAAGAATAGTGATTCATTACTTAAACAAACTACTGCATAAGAATAATTTCAAATATACAATATTAGATAGATTACCTTCCTGATGACCAGCAAATGCAGAAGCAACAGAAATGGTTCCATCTTTAGCTGCAATAACTACAAAACAGTCAGAAAGGAAAAAATAATGAATAGGACCATATCAAACATTTTATAAAAAAAATTGTGTGTACAGCAATTTACCAAAATAGTTTACCACACATATGGAGATCATTAATTTGAAAACATGCCTGTGATTCATGTGTACCACAGAACAGAAAATCAATTGCTAAATCGAGGATTAAACAAATCAAACATATAGCAGTCCCATCTATTAACACTTCCAAAAGCTAGTTCGTTTCAAGAGTTGACTTGGAAAACATAATTACTAAAGAAGTAACATGAAGTGAAACCTTTTAAATCATGTGTACAAGAAATAAAAATAACAGAACTTGGTCAAGTAGTTACAAGGATACATTCATCATCAGTTTTTTCATGCTAAATAATAGATATGATATATATGGCACCATAATTCATATCCTACAAATCGATAATAGAAATATAATAGCAAACAACAACCTTTGATTCACCAAGGAACACTGAATAATTATACATGTCCTACAATTCTAGTATTGCAATAGAATATCAAAACATTTAATTCAACCAACAAAAGAACACCCTAACTAAGAAATCAACAATCTGATGCCTAAAAAATGCTTAAATAGCATTATGAGAAAAACCAAAAAAAAAAACAATCACGAACAATCTTAAGATCCAGATACACACAATCAAGTGCAGAAAAATAAATCCAAAAGGTTTTTACCATTAGCATCCTCCCTAACTGAGTTCAGATGAAACGACGCGAAAATCTCTGGAAATAAACAATGGGTAACCGCTTAATGGTAAGCTTGATGAAAAGAAAGAGATAAATAGAAACGTAGAAGCAGAGAGAAACTTGACCACGAATTTGATGTCTGAGTATATTTAAAAAGGAAAAGAGATCGTTAGAGGACAACTGGAATCTTCCGATAATTTTTTTTTGCTTTTTTTCCTCGTAAAAGACGTTGCGATTGTGAAAACTCTGGGCGCTGTTTGAGTTGGAAAGGGGATCTGGCTTATTTAGCCTAAAAAAATTAAAAAAACAAAAGTAGGTGGCTTAGGTGCACAATAGGCACGCCCGGTCTAGCTTGGGTCGCCTTCGCTGTTGACAGATCTTCGCTCTGAGTTTGTCAGGTCAGACTTTTCCCATGAAAATATGACTTGTAAACTAGGTCAGGTCTTGAGCCAAGCCAGTCCAGGCCAGTCCAATACTTTTTTTTAAAGATATTTTACATAAAATATACCATAAATAGAAATATTCCACGAATAGTGCACCAATTAAATAATTCTAGTAATAGTACAATAATATATAATAATATTAATAGTAGTGCAATCCACGTCAGAGAACTCAAACCAACAAAAATAAAAACATCTTGATTCAAGGAGAAAACTACTTCA
>CM029019.1:776597-817661 GCA_016801055.1 Panax notoginseng
CCAATTCGACGAGGCCAATGAGAAAGAAGTCCAGAAGAAGTATGCTTTCTTCAACTGGTTCTTCTTCGCCATCAACATGGGTGCTCTTTTGGTTATCACCGTCATGGTGTATATTCAACAGGAGAAAGGGTTCGGATGGGGTTTTGCTGTTCCCACCGTCATTATGATTTGCTCCATTATAATACTGGGTGCTGGATTCTCAAAGTATCGGTACAAGAAGCGATGGGGAGTCCGTTTACTAGATTTATACAGGTGATTGTGGCTTCGTTGAGGAACCATATCAATGGGATTAGTGCGGAGCGTGAAGCTGATCTTTATGAAGTCAGGACCAAGAGTCCGCTATTGTTGGGGCTCAGAAGCTTGCTCACACTTCTCAATACAGGTTGGTTAATCGGTCGCTGCATTTGTTTCAATTTAAGAGTCATGTTTCAATTTGTTTTTAGTCGATCGTATGTGCATATACGGTGCATATATAGAAATTAAAAAGAGTCTCATTTTAATTTATTATATCTTATCACGTACACTCGTACACTCTCAAGTTGATAACAATCTAATTTTATCAAATATTTGTCCACGTATTATCATTTTCCCAAATTTAATGTCATTTTAAAATTGGACAAATTTAGTATCAATTTAAAAATTGACAACTTTAACCAAATCATAACGGACAGTCCACATCGATCTTCGGAATGAAATAATATAATCAGTTATGTTCTTTTAAATATAAGATATGTACAAGATAGATTACATTTATCTTCAAATGTAGGTTTCATTAATAATTTTTAAAAAAACAAAGGTTCATAGGCCTGACAACGGGGGGCGGGTATGGTCTAAAAGACCCCTCCTAGTTCCCGTCTCGCCAATATGGAACAATTTCTTATACCCGACCGATCCTGAAAGCAATACCCCATACCCGTCTCATTGTTTACTCGATTTCTCTCATTTTTTCCGAATTAATTTTTTCTAAATTTTTTATATTACTTTTAATTTAAAATCAAAAAACAACAATTTATGCAACATTTATATCATAAAAACATATTATATTACAAATATTATGAATTTATAATGAAATAATTTAAATAGGTAGATAATTATTGGGAGAAGGTTCAAAAATACTCTTGACTTTATCTCGACGTCTACCGAGCACCCTATACTTTTTTTTTTCAAAAATATCCTTAACGTTACATTTTTTGGGTCGCTCGTGCTCTACCGTTAACAGAAAACAAACGAGATTAAAATTTCACTGACGTGGCTGACACAAGGAGGCTTAAAGGGGGAGAAGGTTCAAAAATACCTCTGATACATGTAAATACGTCATTTAATCAAACAAAAAATACTAAAATTCAAAATAAAAAAAATCATAACATATTTACATCATTTAATCAAAATATTAAAATTCAAATTATTTTGTTAACTAGTCAAAACAACCAATTAAATAAAATAAGTTGTATAACATATTTACATCATTTAATCAAAGTACTAAAATTCAAAACACAACATATTTACATCAAATACTAATTAAAAAAATACTAATTTTGAATATTACTAAATAACGTTATCAATTTTTAACGTTAATATATAATTGATTTTTTAACGTTATCAAAATACGTTATCAATTAGTATCAAAATAACTGCATATTTAGTATTGGAATACTAATTTTATCCTTATCAAAATATTAAAGTTTTTTAAACATATCAACTAATATTAGAAAATATTAAAAAAACGTTAATATTTTTTTATATTAAAAAACGTTAATAATTTTTAATATTTTATTAATATCTTTTTATATTAAAAAACGTTAATAATTTGAAAATATTAAAATTTTTTGATATTAAAATTTTTTAAATTTTTTTAAAAAACGTTAATTTTTTTATATTAAAAATATTAAAAAACGTTAATATTTTTTATATTAAAAAACGTTAATATTTTATTAATATTTTTGATAATAAAAAACGTTAATATTTTTTAATATTAGTTGATATGTTAAAAAAACGTTAATATTTTTTGATGATGTAATTAGTTGAATTTTAAAAATATTATTTAGTTAAATTTTAAAAATATTCAAAAATTCAACAAATTCAAAATAATTAATGTTATTTAGGAACAAATATTAACGTTAATTATTTTTTGATGATTTTAGTTGAATTAATGTTAATTATTTTGAAATTTTGAATTAGTTGAATTTTGAATTTTAAAAATATTAACTTTAATCATCAAAATACAAAAAATCTTAGTTGAAATTTCAAAATACTAAAAATATTAACGTTAATTTTGTAATATTCATCGTCAATTTCGATAACGTTATTTAGTAATATTAAAAATATTAGCGTTAAAAAAATTGATAACGTTATTTAGTATTTTGAATATTAACGTTAAAATTTTATATTAATTAGTTGTATAACGTTATTTAGTATTTTGAATTTTAAAAATATCATTTAGTATTATGATTTTAGTAATTTAAATTTTTTATATCAATTAGTATTTAGTATTATGATTTTAATATTTTAATGGTGTAATTTGAATTTTTGTTGTTTTGATTAATTAACAAAATAATTTGAATTTTAGTATTTTATTATTTTTTAATTTGATTTTTTTTTAGTATTTTAGTATTTTAGTTTTTTTTTAATTAGTATTTGATGTAAATATGTTATACAACTTGTTTTATTTAAGTAGTTGTTTTGATTAGTTAACAAAATAATTTGAATTTTAGTATTTTGATTAAATAATGCAAATATGTTATGTTTTTTTTATTTTGAATTTTAGTATTTTTTGTTTTGATTAAATGATATATATTGTTTTATTTAGAATATGTTTTATTTTTAAGCCTCCATGTGTTTGCCATGTCAGTCAATTTTAATATCGTTTATCTTCTGTTAACGGCAGGAGTACAGGTGACTATAAAATATAACGTTAAGGGTACTTTTAGATAAAAAAAATATAAAATATTCGGTAAACATCGCCATAAATGTAAGGGATATTTTTAAATCTTCTCCCGATAAGTTGTGGACATATAATCGGAGGGTCGGGGGCGGAGAATTTAAAAAATTGGATCTCATTAAGGTCAAGATTGGACGGGTCCGTCGAGTTTAGGAAATATCGTCAGTCTTAAAGATTCATTAGTGTACTTAATTGGAAAATAAAATTGAATTTTTTTACACCCTTTCCTATAAATTACTACTAGTTTTTATTTTGGTCATTTTTTTATTTAGTTTTTAGTTATTTTGGTCATTTAATAATAAGTTTTTGAATTAAATATTTAAAAATATATCCTGGCAGCTTCTTGGACAAAGCAGCTGTTATAGCAGACCCGGAATCATTCAACACAACAAACCGGTGGAGGGTATGCACAGTGACACAAGTAGAGGAATTCAAATGCTTCATTAGGGTTCTCCCTGTATGGGCATCCACCATAGCTCTCTCCATTTCCTTCGCTCAACTCTCCACCTTCTTCATCAGCCAAGCCGCAGCCATGGACCGCAAACTCGGCCCCAACTTCGTCATCCCCGCTGGCTCCATCCCCGTCTTCGCCGCCATCAACGCCCTCATTCTCGTCCCCATCTACGAAAAAGTAATAGTCCCCTTCCTCCGTCAAAAAACGGCCACCGCCGCGGCCTCACTTCCCTACAACGCATGGGCGTCGGCCTATTCATATCCATTTTCGCTCTCGTATCCGCAGCATTGATCGAAAAGACCCGACGTGATGACCCGAACCCAGCAAAAATGAGCGTATTTTGGCTGTTTCCTCAATTTTTCTCATCGGTAGCGCCGAGGTTTTTACCTACGTTGGACAGCTGGAGTTTTTCTACGACGAAGCGACGGAAGGAACAAAGAGTATTAGCAGTGCAATGTTTTTTAAGTGAGATTGGGATTGGGAGTTGGTTAAGTACCGCGATTGTGAAAATTATTGAAGGGGCTACGGGTGGGGAAGAGAAAGGGTGGCTCAGGAACAGTTTGAATAAGAGCAAGCTTGATTATTTTTACTGGATACTGGCAGGAATAAATGGGGTGAATTTCTTGGTTTATGTTTGGGTGGCGTGGAGGTATAAGGGGAAGGATTGTGCCGGTGGGAGTGGGACGGTGAGGGATGAGGTCATGACCGAGACGGGGACTCCGGTAACTCCGGTGGCTCCGGGTAACATAGGTAGAATTAAGGATGATGAAGTGTCGTTAAAAAGTATGGCATTTTGATGAGTAACCAAGGGAAGACAAGTGTTCAAAAAAGTCTATTCGATCAATATCTTTATTGTGTGTTTTTTTTTTAATTTTAATTTTAAATTTGAAAATGTTATGATAGGTTTACGTTTGTAATATGAAATAACTATTTTATGCTGACAGCCTACACCGGTCACCGGTATTTATTTCTATTTTACTTTTGTTATATTTATTTATTTGTTCAACCTCAAGTGACAACATAAACTCCTGAACGTAGTGAAATAAAAATAACTCGACTTCTCCCATCCTTTCTTCAATTAAAGACGGAAAGAAAATATGGGAGGAAATCTTTAATTTACCGATAGCTACCTAGCTAGCATTAATTCTTAATGTGATTTAAATTTTGTATGCATACTAAGGCTATAAAATAAATAAATAGTTCGGGTTGGATTCGTATTCGCTCAACTAAAAATTCGATTCGAGCTCAACTCGAAATAATAAATGAGTCAAATATGAGCAAATTTTAAAATTCAATTAATTACTCGAACCTCTTTAAATTATAATTTTCTATTGATTCTCGGATCATATTCGTTCAAAAAGTTCAAGCTGTTCGGGTTCGATTCGGAATCGTGCTCGACTCGGAAGCTAAATGAGCCTCAATCAAATCTTATTTTATACTCAATAAAATTTGTGAACCAAATCTAAACAGCTCAATACTCGGCTCGATTCGGTTCGTTTACACTCTTAATGCATACATCATTGATCGGCATCATCATTATCAAACAAAATCTACCGGCTAGGCTAGGCTAGGGTTATGAGTTTAAATGAGTTATTGCTATATATAATATCCCAAGTGATCTTTCATTTGAGTCAATATGTATGCTTGGCAAGCTTTATCCAATATTAAAAAAATATTTCTGCAAAATTGAGGGGGTCCATTCATGTATATATCAAAAGCATTAATGTTCATATCTTTCGTTATAAAATTAATAAACCATCGATTAACAATATTATAAAACAAAAACAAACAAATGGGATATATATATATATATATATATATATATATATATATATATATATATTTCATCCCCAAGACCCGCATCAATTATATTAAGAACAGATGATAATCATCACATCAATACTAGCTAGATCTCCCCTTATACTCTCTCTTTCTCTCCCTAGGCCTCTTCATATTTTTTGAACGTTTTCCTAAAGAGAGAAAGATATAGGATTAAAAAGGGCAAGAAAAGAAATTTAACATCTTTAATCCTAACACACACAACAAGCCTTTTCATATTCATATTAATATATTAAACATAATAATAATAATATATAGGACTTGTACATCAATCCGCTTCCAGAAAATAGTAGTGCAGCTAAAAGTTAGGGTCAAACATTTTCGGTTGACTGAGATAACAGAGGCTGAGCAAGGGTGGATTTGGGACGGCTTGACGTTGTTCTGTTGCTGCCATGGTCTACGGGAGACTGAATAACAGCTTTTTGTTTTGCAAATTTTCTTTCTTCATTCTTGCCCCAAAGCACAAGGTACAACCCTGTTATGATCAACACTGCTCCTATAATCCTGGACATATATATATATATATATATATATATATATATATATATATATTTAAGTCATTCCATAGTACATAAGAATTCAACAAACAAGTATATATGCTGCATTAACAATCAAATCTTGCATGAAAAAGTATAGGGGGACCGGTTTTTTCCGACCGGGGTAGTGACCAGATGGGAATTTTTTTTTTTTTTTTTTTTTTCTTTTGATTACAAAATAATTAATGTGATTTATTGGAACTGAAATTTTTATAAAATGCAGTGATTTAGGCGTCCGTTTGGATACACGTAACAAACAAGTTATACAGTCTGTACAACCCTGTTTGTTACGTGTATCCAAACGGACGCCTAAATCACTGCATTTTATAAAAATTTCAGTTCCAATAAATCACATTAATTATTTTGTAATCAAAAGCAAAAAAATAAATAAATAAATAAATAAATTTCCGGCCGGTCACTACCCCGGTCGGTAAACGCCGGTCGGCGTAGAAGGACTGAATCTTGCATAGGTACTTTCTTCTGTTACTAAATTTACCATTTTTAAATTTGATAATTGAGCAGACAAATTTAAAATTTGCAAATTAATACTAATTTGCATGTAGTTTATTATATATGATCATGATTAATTAATTATTTACATATATTCAAAAATAATTGATTAATTTTAAAAATATTAATTTGATCATATATAAAAGTCAATGAATAAGATTTATTCTCTTGTGTGCTAGTTTTTGGACGTACGTATATAAGGACAATTAAACATCCACAGATAATCAAGGGCTAGGGATGTGCATGTGGGCTTGTCTAGGCCACTTTGCATAGTGACAAAAACTTTTCTTTATCAATTTTATGAGAGAAAATATATAAGACTTTATATTTCAATCAAAATTAGGATTTCATTTGTTTTAAAATTAAAACTATAATTAATTTGATTTTTGAATTCAAATGACGGTATAATAAACTTTAATATTAGTATAATTTATAAAAATTTAAAATGAAATAAATTTTTTGATTAATTATTTTTATTATATATTATATAATTATAATAATTGCATCAATTAAAATTAAATAAATTCACATCAAATTTAAAATTTAATATGTCATTGTTTGCATGTTGATTATTAAGAAAAACTGTCCAAATTAATAAATTAATTTATTTGCTTGTACGAGCGAGAGAGAAGGTACGAACCCTCCCAAGTAGAACTCCTCTCCTAAAGCGACGGAAGCCATAATGGCGACAACAAGGGTCTGAACAGGTTGATACACCGCCACGAAAACGGGGCCACCCCTGTCGATGCACCATATCTGTACAGCGAACGCGATCCCTGACGCTACCACACCCTGCATCATCCATTTCATTCAATTCCCATCATATGTATCCCATCCCCACGTTAATACATATACACACACATATATGCAACCTCAAAAAAAGTGATACTCCTTTCCTAAAAGATAATCCCATTTTGATTTTTCAAAGTCAATTGATGAGAATTTAAAATTGATTTTAAATTTTGAAAGCAACAAATTTTAAAATAAGTAGTGTACGTAATTGAAATAATTAATTTATACATATTCAGGATTATATGGAGGATATGTATATATATAGTTGGTTCATGCGCTGCATGATGCATTAATTAATCTTCTAGACTTACAGCGTAGAAGACACTGAAGAGCTCTCCGCCGGAGTGAATGAGCCAAGCCTGTGGGTCTCTCTCCATAAAACCTGCTATTACGAGAAACTGTATGACACCAAAGAAACACTGGTATGACGTCACAGATAGCCTGGCCGGGTACTTCTTGAGTACCGGAGCCTGTAACACCAGCCAGCCGGACCATGACAGGCAATGGCCTATTAGAAAAATGCAACCGAGGGTCCAGCTTTTGCCCCTGGCATCTCCAAGAGAAAGCAGCATTGGTGAAATACGATCATCCCTTTGTAGTGGTGGAGTTGGGCTGTATATGGTGGGACCCTTGTACAATGTGATCACTGATGCTCCGGCTACGCAAAACAGTGTGCCGGCAACTTTCCCTATGCCGTCTTTCCGGTTTAGCCTTACTTGCTCAATCCTGGAAAATGAACGAGTACAAGTTAGTAAACTTTTAGAAAGAGTGTATTTTGTTTTGAGTTAATTTCTTCTATATGAATTTATTAATTATTGAGAATATGTATAGCTAGGGACTCGCCGGAGAACTGCTGCCATAAGGAACGTTATGGCTGGGACGGAGTTTTGTATAGCGGATGCGAAAGTTGGTGATGTGTTGTCTAAACCCAACAAATAAAATCCTTGATTTGCCGTTATTCTGCAGTACTCATGTGAAACACAAGCATGTTGACAAGACGATATTACTGGCATTGTATACAAAATGAAGAAAACTAAAGAAAATCATATTACAAAATGAGTGTGTATACATGCTTTTTTGTATGTTCCAAATTAGAGAGACATTTTCCGTTTTTAATATGATTCATTTACATTTCTAGGTTATAAAGTAACATGAAATTTGTAACATATTATTACTTAACATCTGATTAGGGTGAAGTTGGAGTTCATATAATTTTTCACTGTATGAATTATAAAAAGTGTTGCATTAATCAATTAATAAAAAATTATACAACAAACATTTTCTATAAGTACTCATGCAATAAAATCTACTATTAAACTTATTACTGTTAAGTTTATATCAACTTTACCTTAACTGGATCCTATATTATGTTGTCATCGCTATTATATTTTTAACAAATGTTAACTATACATGTTTGGTAAAATACTTTTATTTATTTATTTATTAAAAGTCATGTTAGAATTATATAGAGTATTAAATGTGTATTTTTGACCATTATTACCCAACAATAGCCAGGAGGAAGAACTGGACGACAAAGGAGAGAGTGAGCGGTGGCCGATCTTTCCTGTTCACACATTAAGATTAAGAGCAGTAGCATGTTATTGTTTGAATAACTTATCTAGCATGTTCATATATATATATATATATATATATATATATATATATAACATATTAATTTGGAAAGAGAGTTACTTTTCAAGGAAATAAGCGAAGGGCAAGAGGAGAAGCAAAGCAAGAATGTTCCTATAAACAGGGAAAACAATCTTGCTAATGCCCATATTAAGGGCAGCCCTGGAGACAACATGAAAGCCAGCATACCCAAACTGCAAGGCCAACATAGCCATATGCAGCTGGAATTTTTCAGGTATGGAACACCCCATTATTCTTATACTATTAACCGACGATGACCCACTACCAATTTGATCATCTGCCATTTTTATGTGTTTAAAATGAAGAAACACACACAGAGAGATATAAAGAGGCGTGATCAATCAGGATTCAGAAGTAGTTAGTGAGGAGGAAAGGGAAGAATTAGGGGATATAAATATACAAGTAGCTACTAGCTAGGGGGTAGGGTTGGTTTGAAGAAAAATAGATTTGACCCACATAAAATAAAATAAAATAAAAAGGTAAAAAGAGGTTTTGTCAATTAGTAGTATAGTACGTACTAGTGTTGTAGCCTTGAAATGTTTTTCGTTGTCTCCCACATTATTCTATCTGTTCTGTTCCACTCTCCCCCTGTTAGCTGACATGACATCCCATATATATCCCACTAGTACTCGATCACTACTCATCCATCTATCAATTCAATCCAAGAGATATAATTAACGAAGAAATTGAAGGAATTTTAGAGAGAGAAAGAGAATATATATGAATGGGTTTTAACCTTAGTAAGAGGAATTGAGTAAATGTTTGGGGAGCACATATGCATGCCACTAATGATGATTATAATTCATGCCTTGAGGACTACTGGGAATTTTATATCACAGATAGAAGGCTCAGCTCGACAGCTCGCACGAGTGGGAGGAGTGGGGGTACACCAAATGCATGCATGCGTTTTCATCATCCACCCGGCCCCTTAAACGTACCCCACCACCACCCCAATACCAATACGCACACACACCGAGCTAATTAAACTAGATAGTAATCAGCTTTAACCCTTTTTCTTGTGATTAATTATATTTTTTAATATACCTCGTGGATACATTATAAAAAATTATTTAAATACTTTCATAATTTAATTCACTCTGGCCGTACAACTACCACGCACTCCTATCAATCTTAACCATCCATTCATGTCCATAATTATTAACTTGACCTCGCTAAATGACTAATACAAACATTAATTAATAATAATACATAACACTACTACCATTATACTACTCTCTCTATTCCATAATAACGGTTTTTATTTTTATTTATTTATCGTTTACAACTTTTTAGGAGAATAAATTATTTATTTTCTTATATTACTTCTAACTCCTCTCATTCTCCCAATAAATGTTCTCTCTTGCATTAATAGTTTTTAATTTTCCATAAAGGGATAATGATGAAATTTCATACAAATTTTAATTCTTAAATGATCTCTCTTGCATTAATAGTTTTCATACTTTTTTAATTCATGTGCATAAAACTAAAAAGACAGTTATTATAGAACTGAGGGAGTATTACTTAGAGCATCTCCAAAAGCCTCTTCAACCACTTTGGGATACTCAAATAGGTGAGCCACATCAAAAAAATCCTCTATAACATGCTTCAAATTGCCACGTAAGTCAACAAACATTCTTCTCACTTTTCAAATTAATCTGCAACCTCCTCCTTATTCTTCAAATTTATAATTAAAGACTAAAAATATTTATTATGTTTGATGAGTTTGATGTATACTCCCTTCGTCCCATAATAACTGTCGCTTTAGCTTGATGCACATGAATTAAGAAAGTCATTTAGTGCTATCATTTATTAATTAAAATTGGTGTGAAATTTCATCACTACCCCTTTATGGGAAGTTGAAAACTATTAATACAAGGAAAAAAAATTTTGGGACAATAAGAGAAGGTAGGGGTGATATAGAAAAGTAAATAATTTATTCTCCCAGAAAGTTGTAAACGACAAATAAATTGGGAAATTTTTTTTTTTCTAAAGCGACAGTTATTATGGGATGGAAGTAGTATCTCATTAAAAAGAGACTGATGAGACACAAAATATAAAAATAATAATACCCTTCAAAATATTACGTAGATCAATAAATATTAATTTAAAGAGTTTTTTTTATTATTTTTCTGGGAGATGCTGCTCTTACTATTAGTGTAAACAAAAGTACTTGATACTATAAACAAACATAAAAGTCGTCTTTTCAACTCCTTCTCATTAATTGAATAATTAAAGGGTTTGTTTGTTTGCTTTTGTAAGAATTAAGATCAATCTTAATTAATTAATCCTGCTCGATCTGGAGAAAACTAATGAGGTGTACGTACGTTTAGCACTAATTATGGTTCCCACTCCCAAAGTAAAACTTTCAAGTGTGGATTCGATGTGGCCTGATTTCAACACCTTTACTTTAAGCGACACGCTGTCCCCAGTCATCGAGACTACCATCATCATTCTTAATTTTCTTTCAAACATTTTAATAAAGACAAGTAGTACTCCTATCCTGCCAGGATCGAAGAATATATATATATTTCCTACATTTATTAATTACATTCCCTATTTTATGTTCGAGAGGTTCTTCTCTATCCCAGTCTGATCACAACCATGCTTGATGAACAATAATACTCTCTCGGTCCTTATTTAAATAATATTTTAGAGATAAACACAAGAATTAAGATAATAATTAAAAAATATTAAATATAGTACTCAATTATCTATAATACCCTTAAATCATTAATTTATCATAGCACAAGAGTTTAAAGTACCAAAAAAATAGGTAGAGTAATGAGGGATAATTTTGAAAAAATTGTCATTAATTCTCCTAAATTTGAACAAACGTCAATTAATTAAGGACAAATAAAAAACTCTAAAACGTCATTTAAATAGGAACGGAAGGAGTATTACCTAGAAATAATACCTCAAATTAGCACCCAAATTGTAAATCCAAAGCCACAACTAAGTACTCCATCCGTCCCTTTTTAAATGACGTTTTAGAGTTTTTTATTTGTCCCTAATTAATTGACGTTTGTTCAAATCTAGGAGAATTAATAATATTTTTTTCAAAATTACTCCTCATTACTCTATTTATTTTTTTGATACTTTAAACTCTTGTGCTGTGATAAATTAATGATTTAAGAGTATTATAGACAATTGAGTATTATATTTAATGCTTTTCAATCATTATCTTAATTCTTGTGACCATTTCTAAAAGGTCATTTAAATAGGGACGGAGGGAGTAAAATAATATTAAATGAGGAGATGTAAAACCCCAATTTTTATAAATAAAGATGAATTTTTTATAATATCATTTTTGAATATTATGGAGTTAATTTGATATAATGTTATAGTTGTGGGTAATATTTATAAATTTTGCAAAGTACGCAAGTTGTTATATAATATGCGATTGGTCGGGGAATATTCGTTTTAACAGGGAATATTCGTACAATGGCACAATCATTGGTGGACACCACAACGAAATTATTGTCGGATTGAGAAAACGATAAAAATATTTTATTAAAAATAACGGCGGAAGTTTTACCATTGATATTGTTGAACTACTCGGTAGTAAAAGTACAGTAATACGTGTGGTTGCATAGTAGCACACGGTATTGATTATTAATGCTTATGTGAGAAGTCACTCAGTTTGATTCAATTATTGTCAGTTAATAATATGAATTATTTAGCGATAATGACGTTTTGTTTTATTCGTATTATTAACGTAATAAAATAGAAACATCTTTTTATATAAAACAGAATACTTTATTAAAGTTATTCTATAAATAGAATATATTATATTTTATTTAAAAGATTTTTCTTTAAATATGGACCGTCAGATTAAAGTAATCAATCTGGATCGTTCATGGATTAGTTACTATGCATTCTATTTTTCTATAAATAGCAGCTCATTCCTTCATTATTTCTTACGAATTCACTGAACTCTAGAGAGAGAAACTATAGAGAGAAACTATAGAGAGATAGAAGAAGAGTATTCTGCTACTTAACTACTTCCTTACTTCAGCTCTTTTTTAAAACGGTAAGGGGTGTTATTCTTTCTTATTCATGAAGAGAACTGTTGTTATTTCATTTCTTATTATTCTGTTGGAATAACCTGTATACGCAGTCTACCCTATACTTGGTGACATTCTTCTATTATTCTGTTGGAACATCTTGTCTGTGTGTTTTACACCGGACCTGGTTCCGTTTTTATTATTATTCTGTTGGAACATTCTGTCTGTGTGTTTTACACCGGACCTGGTTCTGTTTTTATTATTATTCTGTTGGAACATCCTGTCTGTGTGTTTTACACCGGACCTGGTTTCGTCTTTATTATTATTCTGTTGGAACATCCTGTCTGTGTATTTTACACCGGACCTGGTTCCATTATTTATTATTCTGTCGAAATATCCTGTCTGTGCGTTTACGCCGGACCTGGTTTCATTATTTATTATTCTGTTAGAATAACCTGTCTGTACGGTCTATCGCATGCATGGTGATTTCTTTTGTTATTCCATTCTTTATTGTACTCAGTTGGTTAAGTTTTGACTTCTATACTCCATAAAATTTGTGGAATATCCTTGATAATTGCGTTTCATCCAGTATCTTTTCATGAAAATATTCTTCTAAGTATTCTTGAATTTTACTCCACAAAACAGTATCATGTTGACAATTTGGACGTTGTTAATTCTTGAACTTGTTTTATTGAATTCTTATATCATTATCATCATCCTCATGTTTATAAAATGTTAAAAGTCATCTGTGGTCTGTAGTGCATAGATGGACTTGGTATGATTATGACCAGGGATTATTCGGTATAATCATGACCGTAATGTTATAAATAATGTGGTAAAAGTCCTCGTTGGCCCGTAGTGCATTGATAGACAGTTGTTGGCATGATCATGACCATTAATGAATACACGAATATCCTTGGCCGTAGTGCAGGGGTGATTCGATGATGTGGATTATTTTATTAAGCTGAGTCCCAGCGATAACAGTGTTGAAAAACCATTTAAATCATAAAAGATAGTAGAGTTTATTTTCTACTTGACTCTTTTAATGGATTGCTTGTTCCGCTGTAGTTAAACTTGATGTCTATTATATTTTATCAGTTTAACATTGTTGAAGGCTAATGATAATTTATTCTGCATTATCTTAGTCATAATATTTCTTACTGGGCTAGTTGAGCTCACCCTTTCTTTCACTGTTCTCTTCAGGAAATGAGAACGTAGCTGGGACAAGTCGGGGAACGGAGTGATGGTTCGAATGATAGTATTAGTTAGTAGTCATCACTATTCTATGTAATAGTGTGTTAATAAATGTAATGAGGACTCCTTTTGAGTATGAATACTCTCTAGAAGATAATATTTGTATTCAAACTCGCAGTTTATGTTTTGTCGTATTGTACACGATAGTTGTATTAATAAGTTGTATTTGTATTCTGTACTATGTATCTGACGACCCAAGATGGGTGATGTATACCTAATTTTGGGGGCGTCACAGTTGGGATCAGAGCTTAGTGATATGATCCCTGGCTAAGATGTGAGAATAGAACTAGGAGGAGAGAGACGGGGAATTCCTTGGCTAGTATGACCTACCTAAGTTTATTTGTATGGTATTTAATTGGTCGGTCATAATATAAGGATAATATATGACATATCAATTAACTTTTATTTTGTGGCAGTATCTGAAAATGACATCTGAGAATGTTGAGAATAGCAATGGAGCACATGCGACTGTTGATTTGTAAGACCCCAAATTTTATAAATAAAGATGAATTTTCTATAAATATCATTTTTGAATATTATGGAGTTAATTTGATATAATGTTACAGTTGTGGGTAATATTTATAAATTTTGCAAAGTACGCAAGTTGTTATATAATATTCGATTGGTCGGGGAATATTCGTTTTAACAGGGAATATTCGTACAACGACACAATCATTTGTGGACCCCACAACGGAATTATTGTCGGATTGAGAAAACGACAAAAATATTTTATTAAAAATAACGGCGGAAATTTTACCATTGTTACTGTTGAACTACTCGGTAGTAAAAGTACAGTAATACGTGTGGTTGCATAGTAGCACACGGTATTGATTATTAATACTTATGTGAGAAGTCACTCAGTTTGATTCAATTATTGTCAGTTAATAATATGAATTATTTAGCGATAATGACGTTTTGTTTTATTCGTATTATTAACGTAATAAAACAGAAACATCTTTTTATATAAAACAGAATACTTTATTAAAGTTATTCTATAAATAGAATATATTATATTTTATTTAAAAGATTTTTCTTTAAATATGGACCGTCAGATTAAAGTAATCAATCTGGTCCGTTCATGGATTAGTTACTATGCATTCTATTTTTCTATAAATAGCAGCTCATTCCTTCATTATTTCTTACGAATTCACTGAACTCTAGAGAGAGAAACTATAGAGAGAAACTATAGAGAGAGAGAAGAAGAGTATTCTGCTACTTAACTACTTCCTTATTTCAGCTCGTCTTCAAAACGGTAGGGAATATTATTTCTTTTATACTCATGAAGAGAACTTCTGTTATTCCATTCTTTATTATTCTGTTGGAATAACCAGTATATGCGGTCTACCCTATACTTGGTGACATTCTTCTATTATTCTGTTGGAACATCCTGTCTGTGTGTTTTACATCGGACCTGGTTCCGTTTTTATTATTATTCTGTTGGAACATCCTGTCTGTGTGTTTTACACCGGACCTGGTTCCGTTTTTATTATTATTCTGTTGGAACATCTTGTCTGTGTGTTTTACACCGGACCTGGTTCCGTTTTTATTATTATTCTGTTGGAACATCCTGTCTGTGTGTTTTACACCGGACCTGGTTCCATTATTTATTATTCTGTCGAAATATCCTGTCTGTGCGTTTACGCCGGACCTGGTTCTATTATTTATTATTCTGTCGAAATATCATGTCTGTGCGTTTACGCCGGACCTGGTTCCATTATTTATTATTCTGTTGGAATAACCTGTTTGTGCGGTCTATCGCATGCATGGTGATTTCTTTTGTTATTCCATTCTTTATTGTACTCAGTTGGTTAAGTTTTGACTTCTATACTCCATGAAATTTATGGAATATCCTTGACATTTGCGCTTCATCTAGTATCTATTCATGAAAATATTCTCCTGATCATTCTTGAATTTTACTCCACAAAGTAGTATCATGTTGACAATTTGGACGTTGTTAATTCTTGGATAAATTAATTCTTGAACTTGTTTTATTGAATTCTTATATCATTGTCATCATCCTCATGTTTATATTCTGTTGAAAGTCATATGTGGCCTGTAGTGCATAGATGGACTTGGTATGATTATGACCAGGAATTATTCGGTGTAATCATGACCGTAATATTATGAATGATGTGGTAAAAGTCCTCATTGGCCCGTAGTGCATTGATGGACAGTTGTTGGCATGATCATGACCATTAATGAATATACGAATATCCTTGGCCGTAGTGCAGGGGTGATTCGATGATGTGGATTATTTTATTAAGCTGAGTCTCAGCGATCACAGTGTTGGAAAATCTTTTAAATCATAAAAGATAGTAGAGTTTATTTTCTACTTGACTCTCTTAATGGATTGCTTGTTCCGCTACAGTTCAACTTGATGTCTATTATATTTTATCAGTTTAACATTGTTGAAAGCTAATTATAATTTATTCTGCATTATCTTAGTCATAATATTTCTTACTGGGCTAGTTGAGCTCACCCTTTCTTTCACTGTTCTCTTCAGGAAATGAGAACGTAGCTGGGGCAAGTCGGGGAACGGAGTGATGGTTCGAATGATAGTATTAGTTAGTAGTCCTCACTATTCTATGTAATAGTGTGTTAATAAATGTAATGAGGACTCCTTTTGAGTATGAATACTCTCTAGAAGATAATATTTGTATTCAAACTCACAGTTTATGTTTTGTCGTATTGTACACGACAGTTGTATTAGTAAGTTGTATTTGTATTTTGTATTATATATCTAACGACCCAAGATGGGTGATGTATACCTAATTTAGGGGGCGTCACATGATTCACCACATATCAATAATCAGGATAATGTGCATCAGGAAGGTGACAATCCTCATGCAAATAACAACACTGACCAGATGGTGAATGATGGAATGTTCAGAAATTTTATGCAGTTCATGCAACAGCAGGCGAGAGCGGCTCCTGTCCAAAATATAGGTGGAAACACTGAAAACTCTCGGACGGTCACCGCTAAACAGTTCAAGGAGTTGGGACCACCAGAGTTTAAGGGAGAGCCAAAACCACTTATAGCAGAAACATGGATAAAGCAGATTACCAAGATATTTGATGTCTTGGGATGCTCCAAGGAGCAAAAGGTTCCCTTTGCTGCCTTTATGTTGCGAGGAGAGGCAGATTACTGGTGGGAATCGATTAAGCGTACTCAACCTGCCGCACTGAAGATATCTTGGGAGAAGTTTCAAGTGTTGTTCAATGATAAATACTTTCCCGAAAGTGTTCTTCACATGAAGGAGGTGGAGTTCATCAAATTGGAGCAGAATAATATGACCGTGTCGCAGTATGAGGCTAAATTTGCTGAGTTGTCCCGGTTTGCATCCCACTTGGTGGATAATAAAGAGTGAATGACGCGAATGTTTTTTGCGAGGTCTGAAACCTGAGATATGTCAACATCTTATTTCTCATAAACTGTGTTTGTATTCAGATGTTGTGAATAGGGCTCAGTTATTTGGACGTTGTTAATTCTTGGATAAATTAATTCTTGAACTTGTTTTATTGAATTCTTATATCATTGTCATCATACTCATGTTTATAAAATGTTGAAAGTCATCTGTGGCCTGTAGTGCATAGATGGACTTGGTATGATTATGACCAGGGATTATTCGGTATAATCATGACCGTAATATTACAAATGATGTGGTAAAAGTCCTCATTGGCCCGTAGTGCATTGATGGACAGTTGTTGGCACGATCATGACCATTAATGAATACACGAATATCCTTGGCCGTAGTGCAGGGGTGATTCGATGATGTGGATTATTTTATTAAGCTGAGTCCCAGCGATCACAATGTTGAAAAACATTTTAAATCATAAAAGATAGTAGAGTTTATTTTCTACTTGACTCTTTTAATGGATTGCTTGTTCCGCTGCAGTTAAACTTGATGTCTATTATATTTTATCAGTTTAACATTGTTGAAGGCTAATGATAATTTATTCTGCATTATCTTAGTCATAATATTTCTTACTGGGCTAGTTGAGCTCACCCTTTCTTTCACTGTTCTCTTCAGGAAATGAGAACATAGCTGGGGCAAGTCGGGGAACGGAGTGATGATCCGAATGATAGTATTAGTTAGTAGTCCTCACTATTCTATGTAATAATGTGTTAATAAATGTAATGAGGACTCCTTTTGAGTATGAATACTCTCTAGAAGATAATATTTGTATTCAAACTCACAGTTTATGTTTTGTCGTATTGTACACAACAGTTGTATTAGTAAGTTGTATTTGTATTCTGTACTATGTATCTGACGACCCAAGATGGGTGATGTATACCTAATTTTGGGGGCGTCCCACACATCATCGAATCATCCCTGCACTACGGGCCAAAGATAATCGTGTTTTCATCAACGGTCATGATCATGCCATAAAATAATTCATCTTTGCACCCTTGGCCGAAGAGAATCCATGGCCATAATCATATAAAAAATTATCCATCAATGCACTACGGGCCAATGAGGACTTTTACCACATCATTTGTAATATTTCGGTCATGATTATATCGAATAATCCCTGGTCATAATCATACCAAGTCCATCTATGCACTACAAGCCACAGATGACTTTCAACAGAATATAAACATGAGGATGATGACAATGATATAATAATTCAATTAAACAAGTTCAAGGATAAATTTTAAAGATTTATAATTTAATTTATCCAGAAATCAATAGCGTCTAAATTGTCAACATGATACTACTTTGTGGAGTAAAATTCAAGAATAATATTCAGTTGGTCATGTTCATCTCAACGCCTGTTCATCTTTACACTACAAGCCAAAAAAATTCATCATGTAATCATTCATCTTTGCACTACAGGCCAAAGATATTAAGTAATATCATCATTTAAGACTGAGGATGATAAAAAATATCTTAAAGAAAATGAATCCAGTGAGATAAAAGAACAAATATTAGGGATTCGTATTACAGTTTATCCAAGTTCAATAATACTCCGAAATAACCAATTTTGAAACAGAATTCAAAAATAATGATCAAAACATGGATACAATCAAAGATAGTAACCATAATAGCCATCTTGGATAAAAATAAGAAAATTTCATTTTTCAGTGAATAGTGTCGTATTCGTGAATAATGTCGTATACGTGAATAGTGCCGTATACGTGAATAGTAACCCCGACACAAAAAGTTTCAAATTTGATAAAAAGTTCAAACCAATATTTTGGCATAATGATATTGAAAGAAGTAATATCATTTACGAAAAAAATAACATCACTTACAATATTAAACGAAAATAATATTCATTACGAATATTAAACGAATATAATATTTCTCGTGAATATTGAACGAAATAAATTTTTTTATGAATATTGAACAGAAATAATATTCATACGAATACGAAAAATAATATCTCTTCAGAATGTGAAATAAATAATACCCCTTACCTCAGAATAACCGTACTTTTGACTGAATTTAGGATATAGTGCTGACAAAAACTTGCACTGAATAGCAACTCTCAAAGTATCAAAATACTCACAAAATACGCTCGAGAATATAGAGAGAGAAAGAAAAAAAAACTTATGAATTCTGGTGTGATTTTCAATTCTAACTTAGCCCTCAATTTATAGGAAAATGTTAGCACGCCAAGCAGACTTGACCTGCAACTTGATGGTTTTACCTGCTACTATCGCCACCCACCATATTTAAAATAAAATTCAGCACATTTCTTCACTAACCACAAGTGGGGTCCACTCAATTCTAGAATTTTCCACCAAAATCATTTCTAAACCTAATTTCCGAATTAGTCACCTCTTAAAATTCATAACAAATCATACGTTCATTTTTAACGGTTCAAAATTTATGGATATATACTCAACTTATATATGTATAACATATCCAAAAATTACAATGATCCAACGGTCAGATTAAAAAATATAACTCACGCAATATAGCTTAAGAACACTGGTTTGATCTAATAATACCTCCAATCCGACAAAATACTGATAAAACACCTCAACATTAATTCTTTCATTTATAACCACATAAATAAATTCATCGTTTATATCCACATAAAATAAATATTTTCTTATCATATAAATTAATAATTAATTATTCACAAATAATAATACAGAATCACAATTATGACAACCAGACAGTTCTCAGGAAAGAGGGGACTTTCCGATAAGGATTTCTCCTTACTGGTGCGCAATTAGGTGACCAAACCTCTGCTTAACAGAACTTTCTAGACATTGCCAATAATGCTATCTCATAATATTATTCAAATAATATGAATTATTGATCCGATAATGGGAAATACTGTGCAGTGACAATTATTGAAACAACAATAATATAAAATATCAACGCAGCAATTATTGAATCAATAAAATAAATATTGAACAGTAACTACTATAACAATTATTGAGTAGTGCATTCTTACGTAAGGATCAATAATTCAAAAATACTGTGCAAAATCGTGTGCTACTGTGCAACCACGCGTATTACTGTATTTTAACCACCGGGTATTCCAACAGTGTTAACGATAACAACTACGCCATTATTTATAAAAACTCAATTTTGTCATTTTTTTCATCCGACAGTTATTCTGTTATGGGGCCCACAAATGGCTGCACCGTCGTACGAATATTCCCTGACAGAAAGAATATTCCACGACCAAACGAATATTTCCCCGACAACAATGAATATTTTATAACCACTTATTTATTTTGTAAAATTTGCAAATTTTACCCATAACTAAAATATTATATCAAATTGACACCTTATTATTCACAATAATAATTAGAGAAAATTTAATTTTATTCATTAATAATTTGGGGTTTTACAACCTCCCCTCCTTACAAAATTTCGTCCCCAAAATTTACATACGTACCTGTTATGCCAAACAGATGGGGATACCTTGACTTCATTTCAGATTCTAACCCTTGAGGTATCTCCTTATACGTTAAATCTTCCGCTATCTCGTCCGGTTCTTAATCAATAATGTGGTTCGGATCATCCATATATTTACGTAACATCGATACGAAATAAACGTTATGAACACGCGACATACTTGGCGTTTAAAACGAGTCTATAGGTCACAGTTCCTGTGACGCCCCCAAAATAGGTCCAATCCATCCAACCCATTCTGAGTCGCCAAATACATGGTACAGAAAATAACTACAACTTTATTATTACAATTGTCGTGCAAAATACGACAACACATATACTGTGAGTTTAAATACAAATATTGTCATCTAGACAGTATTCATACTCAACTAAGAACTCATTATACTTATTGATATACTATTTTACAAAATAGTGAGGACTACTAAAACAACTGTCTTGAACCATCATTCCATACCCCGACTAGTACTCGCTATATTCTCGCCTCCTGAGAAGAAAATGGAACAACAAGGAAAAGGATGAGCTCAACTAGCCCAGTAAAGAATATTATGACTAAGATAATATACAACAAATTATCGTTAGTCTTCAACAGGGAAAAATCTAATAGAATACAATAGACAACAAATTTTAAATCAATAACTGCATCGAAAACAGCAAACCATTAGAAGAGTCAAGTAGAGAATGAGTTCTACTATCTTTTAAGATTTAAAAGTCCATCATCAATATTTTATCCCTGTAACAACAATCAATAACCATCTTTAATCAAATATTCATCTTTGCACTACAGGCCAAAGATATTCATTTGTATCACCAGTCGATCATGTTCATCTCAACACCTGTTCATCTTTGCACTACGGGCCAAAGATATTCATCGGAAATCATCAATCTTTGCACTACAGGCCAAAGATATTCAATTATATCATCATTTAGGACTGAGGATGATGAAAAATATTTTAAAGGAAACGAATCCAGTGAAACAAAATAATAAATATTAAGGATTCGTATTTAAGCTATTCCATGTCCAAAAATACCTCATAAATAATCATAGTGGAGTAAAATTCAAGAATGATCAAAACATGGATACAATCAAAGCTAGTATCCAGAATAGATATTTTGGACGAAAAGAAGAAATTTTCATTTTTTGGTGAATAGTAACTCGTGAATAGTAACTCGTGAATAGTAACTCATGAATAGTAACCCCGACATGAAAAGTTCTAAATTTGATAAAAATTTCCAACCAATATTTCGGCATAATGATATTGAAGAAATAATATCATTTTTGAATAAAATAACATCCCTTACCTCAGCAAAAACAGTACTTCTAGTTGAAACACCGGATATAGGTTATGACTTGAACTTGCACCGTATAGCAATACTCAAAGTATTAGAATACTCACAAGAATACACTCACTAATGTAGAGAGAGAAAGAGAGAGAAACTTGTGTTTCTGGTGTGATTTTCAATTCTAACCTAAGCACCCTATTTATAGGAAAATGCTTAGAACACCAAAGCAGAAAATTTAATAAATTAATAATATAATTTTCTTAATTTCCTTAGCACACCACATCAGCTGATTTACACCATTAACATGTGCCACTCAAATGTCAAAAAACGTTTTTCTTAATAAAAATAATTAAAACTTCCAAAAATCAATTATTTCGGAACTTCAGAACTTTAATAATTCATAATAAATAGCCCTTTATTCAGAAAATTCAAATCTCGCGAGTTTTTATAGGAAATTCAATTCTCTACAACTTTGCAGAAGAAAGTTTTTCCAAATTCCAAACAAAATTGATCGAAATCCACAAACGAGCGATTTTACAGTCAATAATAAATTTTCGGTCAAGAATTGTGTCCACCAACACACAAAACATGTGTTAATCATTTAATGCCACAAAAATACTCTTCCTCCTCATATACTCATATATCCCACATTTATTATAAAAATATCATCATCAATATATTATTAAAATAATATATTTAAATGAATTATTTTATCAGAAAAAGATAAAATATTAATTTTCAACAATTGTCACATTAAAAATTTTCTCTATCTATATCCACATAAAATCAATATTTTCCTCATCATATAAATCAATAATTAATTATACACAAATAATATTACAGAACCATAGTACTGGCAACCAGGCCGTTCCCAGGAAAGAGGGGTCTTTCCAATAAGGATTTCTCCTTACTGGCGCGTAATTAGATGACCAAACCTCTCCTTAGACAGAACTTTCTAGACATTGCCAATAATGTTATCTAATAATATTATTCAGATATATGAATTATTGTTCCGATAATAGAAAATACTGTGTAGTGACAATTATTAAAACAACAGTAATATAAAATATTAACGCAGTAATTATTGAATCAATAAAATACAATATTGAACAATAATTACTGTAACAATTATTGAGTAGTGCCTTCTTACGTAAGAATCAATAATTGGTGCAATACCGTATGCTAGTGTGCAACAACGCGTATTACTGTGTTTTAACCACCGGGTATTCTAACAGTATTAACAGTAACAACTACGCCGTTATTTATAAACAACTTATTTTTGTCGTTTTCTTCATCCAATCGCTTTCCGTTATGGGGCTCACACAAGGCTGCGCCGTCGTACGAATATTCTCCGACAGTAAGAATATTCCACGACCAAGCGAATATTCCCCGACAACAATGAATATTTTATGATCACTTGCTTATTTGAAATATTTGCGCATTTTAACCATAACTAACCACATTAATCAAATCAACCCTTACTATTTCAAAATAATAAATAGAGGAATTTAAATTTCATTTATTAATAATTTGGGGTCTTACAACCTCCCCTCCTTATGAAATTTCGTCCTCGAAATTGACATACGTACCTGGTGTTTCGAAAAGATGAGGATACCTCGCTTTCATTTCCGTTTCCAACTCCCAGGTCATTTCCTCAATAGCATGGTTTCTCCACAAAACTTTAACTTGTGGTATAACCTTCGTGCGTAGGACATGCTCCTTCCTATCCAAGATCTTGACAGGTACCTCTTCGTACGTTAAGTCTTCGACTATCTCGTCTGGTTTTAACTCAATAACGTGGTTCGGGTCGTCCACATATTTACGTAACATCGATACGTAAATAACGTTATGAACACGTGACATACTTAGCGTTAAGGCGAGTCTATAGGCCACAGTTCCTACTCGATCGAGAATTTCAAATAAATTGAAGGCTTGAGCTTTCTTCTCTTCATCGACTCTTACTTCTAGAATAACACATTCTTGCACCTTCTTCTTTATATTCATCAGCTCCAGGTCTGTAGCTTGAGTGGCTTTAACGTTATCGATTAAAGTCGATTTTACTCGTATATCATCACGTGGGTCCCTAGAGTCATTAACTCTATCTCTATCATTTATAAATTATACAAAATAGGTCTTTGTGTTCAACAATATCGCACTCGTACTCGCATACGATCAATGCGTCAGCTACCACGTTTACTTTTCTTGGATAGTATTGGATGGTGTGATCAAAATCTTTCAACAGCTCGAGCCAACGTCGGTGTCGCATGTTGAATTCTTGGAAGCTCTTCTCGCATTCCTCGGTCCATTCGAAGTTTGTATCTTTTTGAGTCAGCTGAGTTAACGGAGTAGCGATTCGAGAAATCCTTCCACGAATCTCCGATAGTAACCAGCTAAGCTTAGAAAGCTACGTATTTCGATTACTGACTTAGGTTTGCTCTCAACTGTGACTCATATCCCAATCTTGGATAGCACGTCACAATGACACCTATCAGTTTACTACTGCACGAATATGGCGTCCCCTACGGAGAGTCTGGCTTCGGTGCATTCCACAAAGGAAGTCACCAGATAGAGGCTCGGGTACAAACTTCTACAGTTAGGTTTTTAACTCCTGAAGTTCAATAGGAGCCATTCGATATGAGATTTTAGAAGTGAGTTTTGTACCAGATTCAAAGATGATACAAAATTCAATATCACGCGTAGGCCAAGAAATTCTTCAGGAAATACGTCAGGGATTTACTAACAATAGAAATATCATTCAAATCTGACGTATTTTTGTTCAAGTCCATAACATAGCTAAGAAAGCTTGACATCCGTTTTTTAATAAACGAATGACTTTACGGCTTGATATGAAAGAGTTTGACTTCAATGGTTTGGTTGCTTGAATTTGAATAACAGGTTGCTTAGGAATATGAAAACTAACAACCTTACGAAAGCAATCAATTTTGGCATGATGAGTAGTTAACCAATCAATTCCTAAAATCACATCAAAAGCAAGTATCTTTAAAGAGATAAGATCAACAGGTAATGTGATGGTGCCAACTTGGATCAAACAAGATTTATAAACAGTGGATGTAACGAAAGTTTCTCCTAACGGAGTTTCAACAGATAAGTCAAAATCTAATTTCTCCGGAGTCAAGTTTAAACGTTGAGCACAAGCAGGAGAAATAAATGAATGGGTAGAACCGGTATCTAATAAGGTATAGACTTCGCAAAAATTTATAATTAACTAACCCGTACTAACTTCGTTCGGGTTCCTCGCATTTTGACCAGTCACGAAAAACGCTCTTCCAGGAACCGTTGACTTTGACTTTTCTGGGACAGCTTTTTGAGTCACCACCCCCGTTGGACTTGGTTTCGCTACAGTACAATCTCGAGCGATATGTCCTTCCTTTCCACAGTTATAACATACCTTAAACTGTTGGGGCAGTTTGGGCTGATATGTCCTTCTTTTCTGCACTTATAGCATATGACCGGTGGTCGTTCTCCTCCTTTGGAACCAGTTGCTGCTGGTGCTGACGTCTTCATATTATCATTGTTGAATCTCCTCTTTTTAAAATCTCCTCCCGACTCGCTTCTTCTATATTCATGGCCACGATTACCACCAGAGTGGTTGCCGTTCTTGTCTGTATTCTTCTTTCTCCACTGGTTATCGTTGTTCTGATGACTGCTGTCACCGGTATAATCCTGGTTGTGGTCCCTCGATTGACCATACTCGCTATCTCGCTCTAATAATTGAGCCATGTTGACAACATCTGAATAGAGAGAAAATTTATGAGAAATGAGATATTGACGTATGCCGGGTTTCAAACCTCTCAGAAACATCCGCGTCATACGTTCCTCATTCTCTACCAAATGAGGTGCAAACCTGGACAACTCTGCAAATTTCGCCTCGTACTGGGACACCGTCATGTTATTCTGCTCCAGTCTAATAAACTCTACCTCCTTCATAAGACGAATACTTTCAGGAAAGTACTTGTCATTGAATAGTTTCTGAAATGTCTCCCAAGACATGCTGAGTGCGGCAGGCTGGGTCCGTTTCACAGACTCCCACCAGTAGTCTGCCTCGCCACGGAACATAAAGGTGGCGAATGGAACCTTCTGTTCCTCTGTACATCCCAAGACATCAAATATCTTGGTAATTTGCTTGACCCATGTCTCCGCCTTAATCGGATCTGGCTTTCCCCAGAATTCTGGTGGTCCCAACTCTTTGAACTGCTTGGCTGTGATAAGCCGCGCATTGCTATCATTTCCACCCGTATTTTGTACACGAGTCTCCCTCGTCTGGTTTTGCATGAACTGAAAAAAACTCCTAAACATCCCGTCGTTCATCGTCTGCTCAGTGGTGTTGTTTACAGGAGGAACATTGCCAGCCTGTTGCACGTTCTCCTCGTTGGTGAGCAAAGGTGTCTTCACGGTCTCATTTACTCCACTGTTAACATTCTCAATCGACATTCTCAAATACTGCCATAAACAAGGGTTAATTTAACAAATTAACAAATCACATAATATTCCTATATTATGACCGACCAACAGATAAGCTTAGGTAGGACATACTAGCGAAGGATTTACTCGTCTCTCCCCTCCTAGTTCTATTCCCCGATCTCCGCCAGAGATCATAACCCTAAGCTCTGATACCAACTGTGACGCCCCCAAAATAGGTCCAATCCATCCAACCCATTCTGAGTCGCCAAATACATGGTACAGAAAATAACTACAACTTTATTATTACAATTGTCGTGCAAAATACGACAACACATATACTGTGAGTTTAAATACAAATATTGTCATCTAGACAGTATTCATACTCAACTAAGAACTCATTATACTTATTGATACACTATTTAACAAAATAGTGAGGACTACTAAAACAACTGTCTTGAACCATCATTCCATACCCCGACTAGTACTCGCTATATTCTCGCCTCCTGAGAAGAAAATGGAACAACAAGGAAAAGGGTGAGCTCAACTAGCCCAGTAAAGAATATTATGACTAAGATAATATACAACAAATTATCGTTAGTCTTCAACAGGGAAAAATCTAATAGAATACAATAGACAACAAATTTTAAATCAATAACTGCAGCGGAAACAGCAAACCATTAGAAGAGTCAAGTAGAGAATGAGTTCTACTATCTTCTAAGATTTAAAAGTCCATCATCAATATTTTATCCCTGTAACAACAATCAATAACCATCTTTAATCAAATATTCATCTTTGCACTACAGGCCAAAGATATTCATTTGTATCACCAGTCGATCATGTTCATCTCAACACCTGTTCATCTTTGCACTACGGCCAAAGATATTCATCAGAAATCATCAATCTTTGCACTACAGGCCAAAGATATTCAATTATATCATCATTTAGGACTGAGGATGATGAAAAATATTTTAAAGGAAACGAATCCAGTGAAACAAAATAATAAATATTAAGGATTCGTATTTCAGCTATTCCATGTCCAAAAATACCTTATAAATAATCATAGTGGAGTAAAATTCAAGAATGATCAAAATATGGATACAATCAAAGCTAGTATCCAGAATAGATATTTTGGACGAAAAGAAGAAAATTTCATTTTTTGGTGAATAGTAACTCGTGAATAGTAACTCATGAATAGTAACCCCGACATGAAAAGTTCCAAATTTGATAAAAATTTCCAACCAATATTTCGGCATAATGATATTGAAGAAATAATATCATTTTTGAATAAAAAAACATCCCTTACCTCAGCAAAAATAATACTTCTAGTTGAAACACCAGATATAGGTTATGACTTAAACTTGCACCGTATAGCAATACTCAAAGTATTAGAATACTCACAAGAATACGCTCACTAATGTAGAGAGAGAAAGAGAGAGAAACTTGTGTTTCTGGTGTGATTTTCAATTCTAACCTAAGCACCCTATTTATAGGAAAATGCTTAGAACACCAAAGCAGAATATTTAATAAATTAATAATATAATTTTCTTAATTTCCTTAGCACACCACATCAGCTGATTTACACCATTAACATGTGCCACTCAAATGTCAAAAATGTTTTTCTTAATAAAAATAATTAAAACTTCCAAAAATCAATTATTTCGGAACTTCAGAACTTCAATAATTCATAATAAATAGCCCTTTATTCAGAAAATTCAAATCTCGCGAGTTTTTATAGGAAATTCAATTCTCTACAACTTTTCAGAAGAAAGTTTTTCCAAATTCCAAACAAAAATTGACCGAAATACACAAACGGGCGATTTTACAGTCAATAATAAATTTTCGGTCAAGAATTGTGTCCACCAACACACAAAACATGTGTTAATCATTTAATGCCACAAAAATACTCTTCCTCCTCATATACTCATATATCCCACATTCATTGTAAAAATATCATCATCAATATATTATTAAAATAATATATTTAAATGAATTATTTTATCAGAAAAAGATAAAATATTAATTTTCAACAATTGTCACATTAAAAATTTTTTCCATCTATATCCACATAAAATCAATATTTTCCTCATCATATAAATCAATAATTAATTATACACAAATAATATTACAGAACCACAGTACTGGCAACCAGGCCGTTCCCAGGAAAGAGGGGGCTTTCCAATAAGGATTTCTCCTTACTGGCGCGCAATTAGATGACCAAACCTCTCCTTAGATAGAACTTTCTAGACATTGCCAATAATGTTATCTAATAATATTATTCAGATAATATGAATTATTGTTCCGATAATAGAAAATACTGTGTAGTGACAATTATTAAAACAACAGTAATATAAAATATTAACGCAGCAATTATTGAATCAATAAAATACAATATTGAACAATAATTACTGTAACAATTATTGAGTAGTGCCTTCTTACGTAAGAATCAATAATTGGTGCAATACCGTGTGCTAGTGTGCAACAACATGTATTACGGTGTTTTAAACCACCGGTATTCCAACAGTATTAACAGTAACAACTACGCCGTTATTTATAAACAACTTATTTTTGTCGTTTTCTTCATCCAATCGCTTTCCGTTATGGGCTCACACAAGGCTGCGCCGTCGTACAAATATTCTCCGACAGTAAGAATATTCCACGACCAAGCGAATATTCCCCGACAACAATGAATATTTTATGACCACTTGCTTATTTGAAATATTTGCGCATTTTACCCATAACTAACCACATTAATCAAATCAACCCTTACTATTTCAAAATAATAAATAGAGGAATTTAAATTTTATTTATTAATAATTTGGGGTCTTACAGTTCCTACTCGATTGAGGATTTTAAATAGACCAATAAATTTGAGGGTTGAGATTTCCTCTCTTCATCGACTCTTGCTCCTAGAATAACGCCTTCTTGAACCTTCTTCTTTACATTCATCAGCTATGTGTCTGTAGCTTGAGCGGCTTTAACTTTATCGATTTAAAGTCGGTTCTAATCGTATATTTGCTATCTTCACGTAGGTTCGTATATTCGCACTCGTAAATGCATACGATCTTCTGCTCAATGCGTCAGCTACCACGTTCGCTTTTCCCACGATGGTATTGAATGGTATAATCGTAATCTTCAACAACTCGAGCCAACGTCTTCAGCGCATAATACGTTCGTTTAGGTGAAGAAATATTTTAAGGTTTAGAAATGGTTTTATACTGGGGTCAAGTTTAAACGTTGAGCGCAAGTAGGAGAAATAAAATAATATGTAGAACCGGTATTGAATAAGGTATAAACTTCGCAAGTGTTTATGATTAACTTACCCGTGATAACTTCGTTCGGGTTCCTCGACAAACGCTCTTACTTAAACTACCGACTTTGACTTGTCTGGGACATCCTTTGGCATCACTATCCCCGCTGGACTTGACTTCACTACAGGACAAAATCGAGCTAGGTGACCTTCTCTTCCGCAATTGAAACACACTTTGGGTTGCTGCGTACAGTTTGGACGGATGTGTCCCTCTTGTCCGCATTTAAAACATACGACCGGTGGTCGTTCTTCTTCTTTTGAAACGGGTGCTGGTGTTGCTGTCTTTCCATCATTATTGAACCTCCTCTTCTTGAAATTTCCTCTTCTATTATCTTGGTCATGATTACCACCAAAGTGGTTACCATTCTTGGCATGATAATTTCCTCCACGATTGTTGTCACCGCTTCGATGACTGCTACCATTGGTATTATCATTTTACCGGCTGCTTTCTCTTGGTTGGGTGACTCGTTATAGCGCTCCAATAACTGAGCCCTATTTATAACATCTGAATACAAACACAATTTGTGAGAAATTAGGTATTGACGTATCTCGGGTTTCAAACCTCTTAGAAACATCCGCGTCATTCTCTCCTCGTTATCAACTAAGTGGGACGCAAACCTGGACAACTCGGCAAACTTAGCTTCGTACTGCGACACGGTCATATTGTTTTGCTCCAGCTTGATGAATTCCACTTCGTTCATGTGACGAATACTTTCGAGAAAGTACTTGTCGTTGAACAATTCTTGGAACTTCTCCCAAGACATCTTGAGTGCGTCAGGCTGGGTACGTTTTACAGATTCTCACCAATGATCTGCTTCTTCACGCAACATAAAGGTGGCGAACGGAACCTTTTGCTCCTCTGAGCATTCCAAGACATCAAATATCTTAGTGATCTGCTTAATCCATGTCTCTGCCTTAAGTGGTTCTGACTTTTCCAAAAACTCCGGTGGTCCTACCCCCTTGAACTGCTTAGCGGTGACCAACCGTGGGTTGCCAGTGTTTCCACCTGTATTATGAACAGGAGTCTCTCTCGTTTGGTGTTGTATGAATTCTAAAAAGCTCATAAACGTAACGTCGTTCGTCATTTGGTCGGTGCCGTTGTTCACCTAAGGATTGTTGCCTTACTGATGCACATTATCCTGATATTGATCTGTGGTGACTCAACGGTCTCCTGTGCTCTATTGCTATTCTCAACATTCTCGGATGTCATTTTTAAATACTGTCACAAAATAAGGGTTAATTGACATGCAACATATTATCCCTATATTCTGACCGACCAAACAAATACCAAATAAACTTAGTCAGGTCATACTAGCGAAGGAATTCACCGTCTCTCCTCCCCTCCTAGTTCTTGTCTCACATCTTAGCCAGGGATCATATCCCTAAGCTTTGATACCAACTGTGACACCCCCCAAAATAGGTATACATCACCCATTCTGAGTCGCCAAATACATGGTACAGAAACAAATATAACTTCAGTAATACAATTGTCGTGCAGAATACGACAACACATATACTATGAGTTTGAATACAAATATTGTCTACTAGAAAGTATACAAACTTAAAAGGAGTCCTCATTACAATATCACACACACTATTTTATAAAATAGTGAGGACTACTAATGCAACCATCTGGACCGTCAATCCATTCCCCGACTAGTCCCAGCTATATTCTCATTTCCTGAAGAGAACAGTGAAAGAAAGGGTGAGCTCAACTAGCCCAGTAAGAAATATTATGACTAAGAAAATGTACAACAAATTATCATTAGTCTTCAACAGGGAAAAATTTGATAAAATAAATAGAAACAAGTTTTAGATCAACAACTGCAGCGGAAAAAGCAATCCATTAGAAGAGTCAAGTAAAGCATAAAACCTACTATCTTCTATGATTTAAAAGATTTATCATCAATTTTATTGTTGAGATTCAGCTTAATAAATAATCCACATGCTCGAATCATCCCTGCACTACGGGCCAAAGATAATCGTGTTTTCATCAACGGTCGTGATCATGCCATAAAATAATTCATCTTTGCACCCTGGGCCGAAGAGAATCCATGGCCATAATCATACCAAAAATTATCCATCAATGCACTACGGGCCAATGAGGACTTTTACCACATCATTTGTAACATTACGGTCATGATTATACCGAATAATTCCTGGTCATAATCATACCAAGTCTATCTATGCACTACAGGCCACAGATGACTTTCAACAGAATATAAACATGAGGATGATGACAATGAAATAATAATTCAATTAAACAAGTTCAATGATAAATTTTAAAGATTTATAAATTAATTTATCCAGAAATCAATAACGTCCAAATTATCAACATGATACTACTTTGTGGAGTAAAATTCAAGAATAATACTCAGTTGGTCATGTTCATCTCAACACCTGTTCATCTTTGCACTACGGCCAAAGATATTCATCAAGTAATCATTCATCTTTGCACTACAGGCCAAAGATATTCAGTAATATCATCATTTAGGACTAAGGATGATGAACAATATCTTAAAGAAAACGAATCCAGTGAGATAAAAGAATAAATATTAGGGATTCGTATTACAGTTTATCTAAGTTCAATAATACTCCGAAATAACCAATTTCGAAGCAGAATTCAAAATAATGATCAAAACATAGATACAATCAAAGATAGTAACCATAATAGCCATCTTGGATAAAAAGAAAAAAATTTTATTTTTCAGTGAATAGTGCCGTATTCGTGAATAATGGCGTATACATGAATAGTGCCGTATACGTGAATAGTAACCCCGACACAAAAATTTCAAATTTGATAAAATGTTCAAACCAATATTTTGGCATAATGATATTGAAAGAAGTAATATCATTTACGAAAAAAATAACATCACTTACAATATTAAACGAAAATAATATTCATTACGAATATTAAACAAATAAATATTTCTCGTAAATATTGAACGAATAAAATTTCTTATGAATATTGAACGAAAATAATATTCATACGAATACGAAAAATAATATATCTTCAGAATGAAAATAAATAATACCCCTTACCTCAGAATAACCGTACTTTCTGACTGAATTTCAGATATAGTACTGACAGAAACGTGCACTGAATAGCAACTCACAAGTATCAAAATACTCACAAAATACGCTCGAGAATATAAAGAGATAATGAGAGAAAACTTATGAATTCTGGTGTGATTTTCAATTCTAACTTAGCCCTCTATTTATAGGAAAATATTAGCACGCCGAAGCAGACTTGACCTGCAACCTGATGGCTTTAACCTGCTACTATTGCCACCCACCACATTTGAAATAAAATTCAGCACATTTCTTCACCAACCACAAGTGAGGTCCACTCAATTCTAGAATTTTCCACCAAAAATCATTTATAAACCTAATTTCTGAATCAGTCACCTCTTAAAATTCATAACAAATCATACGTTCATTTTTAACGGTTCAAAATTTGTGGACATATACTCAACTTATATATGTATAACATATCCAAAAATCACAACGATCCAACGGTCAGATTAAAAAATATAACTCACGCAATATAGCTCAAGAACACTGGTTTGATCTAATAATACCTCCAATCCGATAAAATACTGATAAAATACCTCAACATTAATTTCTTCATTTATAACCACATAAATAAATCCATCATTTATATCCACATAAAATACATATTTTCTTATCATATAAATCATAATTAATTATTCGCAAATAATATTACAGAATCACAATTATGACTACCAGGCATTTCCAAGAAAAGAGGGGTTTTTCGATAAGGATTTCTCTCCTTACTGGTGCGCAATTAGGTTGTAACGCCCCCAAAATAGGTCCATTCCATCCAACCTATTCTGAGTCGCCAAATACATGGTACAGAAAATAACTGTAACTTTATTACAACAATTATCGTGCAAAATACAACAACACATATGCTGTGAGTTTGGATACAAATATATACCAAATGTGACTCATGTTCCAATCGTGGACATCACCTCACAATGACACCTTACATAAAGGTATAGTCAAAAACTGTTTTAGAAAATAGAATCTTTGGGAAGTGCTTAAGGAAACCTTCGTACATGGGAGGCCATGCGTCTAGGTTATGATAGATATAATATGGCCACAGAATTATCCTTGGTTAACCCAATAGACCCCAAAGAAAAACGAGAAGATTACTATCATATTCTTCCCAATGGTGAGTCTTCTCTTGACATATCATTATCTCTACTGTCTCTAATTGAGAATTATACTTTAAACAAACACCAAGATTATATAGGTAGTGCTCGTATATATACTCAGCAAGTGGATGAGCACATCCCTGTCTTATGATGACACGAGGTTGTATGTCGTTAGACATCTTGTATGATAGTGGCAAACCACCATTCCAACGTTGGGTACACCTTACCCTATTGGATTCACCAAATATAAATACTAAATGAACTTTTTTATACTGCTTCGGAGAACATCCACAGCTAGAGACCACCGTTCTATTTCCCCCTTACCCTCGCTCGACCCAGCTACACTCTTATTACCTGAAAGGAATTGTGAAGCAAAAGGGTGAGCACAACTAGCTCAGTAAAGAATATCATGACTAAAGATAATTAAATTATCAATAGCCTTCATCAATAATAAATCAGAGATTTAGAACATATGGTAAATGATAAAAATTTCAACCATAGTTGCAGCGGAACGAGCAATCCATTAGAAGAGTCAAATAGACTATAAAGTCTATTATTTTCTCCATGTTAAAAATCCATCAACAATGTTTTATCCCTGTAACATCAATCAACAATTCTGGTCCACAATCATAAATAATAACTCATAATCATAACTGTAGTTCTAAATTCCTCTTCTCATCCAGGACGAAGATAATTTTCATCACCTATCTTTACCTGAAACATCAAAGATCATGGTTACACCAAATCACATTTCCTGTTCATAATCATACTAATAAATTCATCTTTGCACTACGGCCAAAGATATTCATTTGTATCACCAGTTGGTCATGTTTATCTCAACATCTGTTCATCTTTGCACTACTGGCCAAAGATATTTCAACAACATATCATCTTTGCACTACGGCCAAAGATATTCATCAACAATTCATCTTTGCACTACAGGCCAAAGATATTCATCAATATTTCATCTTTGCACTATAGGCCAAAGATATTCATCAACAATTCATCTTTGCACTACAGGCCAAAGATATTAATATCTCAAAGAAATATATAATCATTTCAGAATTTATATAAACAATAATTATAACCATGTTGATCAATTCACCTTTGCACTTAAGCTAAAGATATTCACTTATAAATTCAATGGTCATGATCATACCAGTCAACAATTCAACTTTGCACTACTGGCCAAAGAGAACCCATAGTCATGATCATACAAGAAATCTACCCATCTTTACACTCAAGTCAAAGAGAAATATCATCATTAGGGTTATAAAAATGTTATATATGATAATAAAAATCATATGAATCAACATATAGATTTAATCTCAAGAGTAATATTCATAAATCAACTATAATTTGGTTAGAAAAAGAAACCAATTTTGTCGTGAATAGTAACTCGTGAATAGTAACTCATGAATAATAACTCGTGAATAGTAACTCGAATAGTAACCTCGACTCAAAAAGGTAGAAATTCCCAATAAAATCTATACCAATATTTCGGTATAATGATATTGAAAGAATAACATTTCTTAAGCTTATAAACAATTTATTTAAATTGTTTACACTTTACTAATTAATGCATTTAATCATCATAAAATGTCAACTCTTAAGATTTCATCATCAATAGCCAAAACCCTCATCAAAAATCTGCATATACCTCATATAGGATTCTCAAGTCATAAAATCCTATTTTCCAATTTTCTTACTTCACAAAACATATTTAATTCATTAACTCATAACTAGACCATTTTCATAAAAAACCAAATCAGTTCCAAAAATATTTCTTTTCTGGGATTTAGCATAATATAGTCCCATAGTGAACATATATTTTTCTCAGAATTTTTAAAAGTCATTTACTATTTTTCATATGGCCAAAACAGCCGAATATTTAGACATTTATCAAAAATTGTACTTTTGTCCAAAAATTCTGAAATTAACAGAGTATACTTCCATCATATACATGTACTCCCAATAAAAATTTCATCAATTTTGGAGTTAACCACAAGAAATTATAAGCAGTTACTTTTAAAATAGTCTTTTCTCATAAAATTCATAACTCTCAATCTATACATCCAAAAATCACCATTTTTGGACACAATCAATAAAACTCATCAAAATATCATTTCAAATTTTTCCAGAATTTTTGAAGTTCAGAAAAATTACGAAACTGAAAAACATAACAACCCTTAAAATCTCTTACTATCCCTTACTATCCCTTACCTCAAAAGAGCAGTACTTCTGCTGATCGGATAAGGCTGAAGGAAACTTGCACTGATGAATAGAAACTCACAAATATCTAAATACTCACAAAATACACTCAATAATATAGAGAGAGAAAGAGAGAAAGCTTATGTTTCTGGTGTGATTTTCAATTCTAACTTAGCCCTCTATTTATAGGAAATTTTGGTAGGTTTGACCTGCAACCTGATGGCTTTACCTGCTACTATTCCCACCCACCACATTTGAAATATAATTCAGCACATTTCTTCACCAACCACAAGTGGGCCCCACCAATTCTAGAATTTTCCACCAAAAATGATTTAAAACCTGATTTCCGAATCAGCCACCTCTTAAAATTCATAACAAATCATACGTTCATTTTTAACGGTTCAAATTTGTGGACATATACTCAACTTATATATGTATAACATATCCAAAAATTACCACGATCCAACGGTCGGATTAAAAATTATAACCCCCGCAAAATATCTCAAAAACCCTGATTTTTAATACCTCCATTCCGACAAAAATACTGATAAAAACCTCAACATTAACTCCTTCATTTTTAACCACAAAAATATATCCCTCATTTATATCCACATAATATAAATATTTCCTTATCATATGAATCAATAATTAATTATTCACAAATAATATTACAGAATCACATTTATGACAACCAGGCCGTTCCCAGGAAAGAGGGGGCTTTCCAATAAGAATTTCTCCTTACTGGCGCGCAATTAGATGACCAAACCTCTCCTTAGACAGAACTTTCTAGACATTGACAATAATGTTATCTAATAATATTATTCAAATAATATGAATTATTGATCTGAAAAGGAAAATACTGTGCAGCAACAATTATTGAAACAACAATAATATAAAATATCAACGCAACAATTATTGAATCAATAAAATAAAATATTGAACAGTAATACTGTAACAATTATTGAGTAGTGCCTTCTTACGTAAGAATCAATAATTTCAAAAATACTATGCAATACCGTGTGCTACTGTGCAATAACGCGTATTACTGTATTTTAACCACCGGTATTCCAACAGTGTTAACGGTAACAACTACGCCGTTATTTGTAAAAACTCAAATTTGTCGTTTTCCTTCACCCGACAGTTATTCGTTATGGGGCCCACAAATAGCTGCGCCGTCGTACGAATATTCTCCGACAGAAAGAATATTCCACGACCAAACGAATATTCCCCGACAACAATGATTATTTTATAACCACTTGCTTATTTTGAAAAAAAAAATCATATTTCACCATAACTTTAAACTTTTATCAATTTAACCATTTACTGAATAGTAATTATAAGAAAAATTGAATACTTTTATTTCATAAAATTCGGGTCTTACAATCTCCCCTCCTTATGAAATTTCGTCCCCGAAATTTACGTACCTGGTATTTCGAAAGAGTTAGAATACCTTGCTTCCATTTCAGATTCTATCTCTCAGATCATCATGATTTCTCCATTGCTCTTCTCCCATGATAACTTCATTTGGGTTCCTCATTTGTGAAGTCATGACAACCGCCATCCTCGAACTACTCGGCTTTGACTTGTCTGGAGCAACATTTGGCGTCATCATTACCGTTGGAATATACATTTCTATAGGACATTTCCTCCCTCAACTGCCTCTTCGTACTCCTCATTCATGATCTGAATCATCAATCTTCGATCCATATCGGATTCAGGTTGACCGCTATGTACAGGGTAATTCAAAACTCGATGTTGGGTTCTCCCCCAATTGCTTTCCAAAAAGAGAAATTCATATCATCTATTTAGCCTTCTTAGATCGAACATCTCTTTCCACAATATCCACGTGTCGTGCGGCTATTGCCCATGCATCACTTATTCTCACTCGTTCAATTTTTTCTTCTTTCAGCTCAAATTCCATTTTTATCATCTTATACTCTGCCAAAGAATGCTTCTGTTCAAGCATCACATATCGGGTAACACAAGCTTGAATTGTTGCATCCTTTTGTTCCACGACCACCTATCGTTCTTCTGCCTGCTCTTCTAACTCATGAATACGATTTTGAAATTCTACATTTTTGATCATATAATACCTCTAATAAACTCTCCTCTGGTACTTCTTCTTCATTTTCTTCCTCAGTCTCAGCTGTTACCTCTGCGACTATCTCGGTGCAACTATCAATTCTTCACTCACCACATAGATATCTCTAATTCTTCTTCGTCTGACATCACATTATCATGGTTAGTGATTAGAGGTATCCCCACAGTCTCATTCACTCCATTGTTAGCATTCTCAGCTGCCATTCTCAAATACTGCCATAAAATAAGGGTTAATTAAACAAATTAACATATCACATAATATCCCAATATTATGACTAACCAACAAATAAGCTTAGGTAGGACACACTAGCGAAGGATTTACGCATCTCTCTCCCCTCCTAGTTGTATTCCCCGATCTCCGCCAGAGATCATATCCCTAAGCTCTGATACCAAATGTGACTCTCATGGTGCTTCAACCACAGCACCTCACAATGGTACCTATCATTTTGCCCCCGCAGAACGGCGTCCCCTACGGAGAGTCTGGCTTCGGTGCATCCCCCATCAACAAGAAGTCACCAGCGAGAGCTCGGGCTCTTTACTTATAGCTCTGATACCAAAATGTAAACGCCCCCAAAATAGGTCCATTCCATCCAACCTATTCTGAGTCGCCAAATACATGGTACAGAAAACAACTGTAACTTTATTACAACAATTGTCGTGCAAAATACAACAACACATATGTTGTGAGTTTGGATACAAATATATACCAAATGTGACTCATGTTCCAATCGTGGACATCACCTCACAATGACACCTTACATAAAGGTATAGTCAAAAACTGTTTAGAAATTAGAATCTTTGGGATGCTTAAGGAAACCTTCGTACATGAGGCCATGCGTCTAGGTTATGATAGATATCATATGGCCACAGAATTATCCCTTGGTTACCCAATAGACCCCAAAGAAAAACGAGAAGATACTATCATATTCTTCCCAATGGTGAGTCTTCTCTTGACATATCATTATCTCTACTGTCTCTAATTGAGAATTATACTTTAAACAAACACCAAGATTATATAGTTAGTGCTCGTATATATACTCAGCAAGTGGATGAGCACATCCCTGTCTTATGATGACACGAGATTGTATGTCGTTAGACATCTTGTATGATAGTGGCAAACCACCCTTCCAACGTTGGGTACACCTTACCCTATTGGATTCACCAAATATAATTACTAAATGAACTTTTCTATACTGCTTCGGGAGAACATCCACAGCTAGAGACCACCGTTCTATTTTCCCGTTACCCTCACTCGCTCGACCCAGCTACACTCTTATTACCTGAAAGGAATGTGAAGCAAAAGGGTGAGCACAACTAGCTCAGTAAAGAATATCATGACTAAAGATAATTAAATTATCAATAGCCTTCATCAATAATAAATCAGAGATTTAGAACATATGGTAAATGATAAAAATTTCAACCATAGTTGCAGCGGAACGAGCAATCCATTAGAAGAGTCAAATAGACTATAAAGTCTATTATTTTCTCCATGTTAAAAATCCATCAACAATGTTTTATCCCTGTAACATCAATCAACAATTCTGGTCCACAATCATATGAATAACTCATAATCATAACTGTAGTTCTAAATTCCTCTTCTCATCCAGGACGAAGATAATTTTCATCACCTATCTTTAACCTGAAACATCAAAGATCATGGTTACACCAAATCACATTTCCTGTTTTAATAATCATACTAATAACTTCATCTTTGCACTACGCCCAAAGATATTCATTTGTATCACCATTTATTATGTTTATCTCAACATCTGTTCATCTTTGCACTACTGGCCAAAGATATTCAACAACATATCATCTTGCACTACGGCCAAAGATATTCTCAACAATTCATCTTTGCACTACAGGCCAAAGATATTCAATCAACAATTCATCTTTGCACTACAGGCCAAAGATATTAATATCTCAAAGAAATATATAATCATTTAAGAATTTATATAAACAATAATTATAACCATGTTGATCATTTCACCTTTGCACTTAAGCTAAAGACATTCAATTATAAATTCAATGGTCATGATCATACCAGTCAACAATTCAACTTTGCACTACTGCCAAAGAGAACCCATAGTCAAGATCATACCAAAAATCTACCCATCTTTACACTCAAGTCAAAGAGAAATATCATCATTAGGGTTATAAAAATGTTATATATGATAATAAAATAATATAATCAACATATAGATTTAATCTCAAGAGTAATATTCATAAATCAACTATAATTTGGTTAGAAAAAGAAACCAATTTTGTCGTGAATAGTAACTCGTGAATAAGTAACACATGAATAATAACTCGTGAATAGTAACTCGTGAATAGTAACCTCGAACAAAAAGGTAGAAATTCCACAATAAAATCTATAACCAATATTTCGGTATAATGATATTGAAAGAATAACATTTCTTAAGCTTATAAACAATTTATTTAAATAATTACACTTTACTAATTATGCATTTAATTTTAATCATCAATAAAATGTCAACTCTTAAGAATTCATCATCAATAGCCAAAACCCTCATCAAAAATCTGCATTATACCTCAATAAGCGAATCTCAAGTCATAAAATCCTATTTCCAATTTTCTTACTTCACAAAACAAATTTTAATTCATAAAATCAAACTAGACTATTTCATAAAATATACCAAATCAATTCCAAAAATATTTCTTTTCTGGAATTTAACATAATATA
>CM029019.1:817761-886234 GCA_016801055.1 Panax notoginseng
TTTTTGAGATATTTTGCGAGGTTAAAATTTTTAATCCGACCGTTGGAACGTGGTAATTTTTGGAAATGTTATACATATATAAGTTGAGTATATGTCCACAAATTTTGAACCGTAAAAAAAGAACGTATGATTTATTAAGAATTTTATGAGATGACTGGTTCAGAAATTGTTGAATTTTCGGAGTTTATCATTTTGATGGAAAATTTCTAGAATTGGTGGGCCCCACTGTGGTTGGTGAAGAAAATGTGCTGAATTATATTTCAAATGTGGTGGGTGAGAATAGAGCAGGTAAAGAAATGAGGTTGCAGGTCAAGCTTACTAAAATTTTTCTATAAATAGAGGGCTAAGTTAGAATTGAAAATCACACCAGAAACAAGTTTTCTTTCTCTCTTTCTCTCTCTAGATTATTGAGTGTATTTTGTGAGTATTTAGATACTTTGAGAGTTTCTATTCATCAGAGCAAGTTTCTTTCAGCCATAACCGGTTATTATTCCGACCACAAGTACTGATATCTTGAGGTAAGGGATATTATTTTCTTCTTAATGATATTATTTTCTTCAATATCATTATGCTGAAATATTTATATGAGTTTTTATCAATTTGGAACTTTTTGTGTCGGGGTTACTATTCACGTATACGACACTATTCACGTATACGGTACTATTCACGAATACGGCACTATTCACCGAAAAATAAATTTTTTCCTTTTTGTCCAAGATGTCTATTATGGTTACTATCTTTGATTGTATCCATGTTTTGATCTTTATTTTTTATTCTGCTTCACAATTGATTATTATGAAGTATTATTGATCTTGGATAAACTGTTATATACGAATCCCTAATATTTGTCCTTCTATCTCACTGGATTCGTTCTCTTTAAGATATTTTTTTCATCATCCTTGGTCCTAAATGATGATATTACTGAATATCTTTGGCCTGTAGTGCAAAGATGTATGATTACTTGATGAATATCTTTGGCCTGTAGTGTAAAGATTAACAGGTGTTGAGATGAACACGACTGACAGGTGATACAAATGAATATCTTTGGCCTGTAGTGCAAAGATGAATATTTGGATAAAGATGATTATTAATTGATGTTACAGGGATAAAATATTGATGATGGACTTTTAAATCTTAGAAGATAGTAGAATTCTTTCTCTACTTGACTCTTCTAATGGTTTGCTGTTTTCCGCTGCAGTTGTTGATCTAAAACTTGTTGTCGATTATATTCTATCAGATTTTTTCCTGTTGAAGACTAACGATAAATTGTTGTATATTATCTTAGTCATAATATTCTTTACTGGGCTAGTTGAGCTCACCCTTTTCCTTTTTGTTCTATTTTTCTTCTCAGGAGGTGAGAACATAGCAGGATCTATCGGGGTATGGAGTGATGGTTCTAGAAAGATGTTTTAGCAGTCCTCACTATTTCTGTAAAATAGTGTTTGAATAATTGTAACGAGGACTTATTTGAGTGTGGATATTGTCTAGAAGACAATATTTGTATTTAAACTCACAGTATGTGTTGTCGTATTTTGCACGACAATTGTATTATTGAAGTTGTAGTTTGCTTTCTGTACCATGTATTTGGCGACTTAGAATGGGTGTTGTATACCTATTTTGGGGGCGTCACAAATTTTTACCAAGTATAGGGTAGCCCGCGTATACAAATTATTCTAACAGAATATTAAAGAATGGAATAACAGAAGTTCTCTTCATGAATAAGAAAGAAAGAATACCCTTTACGAGTACAACAAATAATATCTCTTACCGTAAAAGAAACTTGATATCGGAGTAGTGAAGTAGCAGAATACTTTTCTTCTTTCTTCTCTATAGTTTCTCTCTCTAGAATTTCAGCGAATTCGTAAGAAAATAATAAAGGAATGAGCTTCTATTTATAGAAAAATGGACTGCATAGTAACTAACTCATGAACGGTCTAGATTGATTTACTTTAATCTGACGGTCCATATTTAAAGCAAAATCTTTTAAAAAAAATATAATATATTCTATTTATAATCTAATAAAACGAATAACTTTATAAAAGATTTTACTATGCAAACACTATACATGCACTATGCAAATACTATGCATAATAAAATATAATATATTCTAATTATTGTCTAATAAAACAGATAACTTTATAAAAGTATTCTGTTTTATATAAAATGATTTTACGATTAGCCTAATAAAACGAATAACTTTATAAAAGTATTCTGTTTTATATAAAAAGCTTTTCTGTTTTATTACATTAATAATACCAATAAAACAAAACTGAGTGACTTATCACGTAAGCATCAATAATCAATACCGTGTGCTACTATGCAACCATGCATATTACTGTACTTTTACTACCGAGTAGTTCAACAATATTAATGGTAAAACTTCCGCCGTTATTTTCATAAAGTATTTTTGTCGTTTTCTCAATTCGGCAATAATTCCGTTGTAGGGTCCACCAATAATTTGTGTCGTCGTACGAATATTTTCCTGTTAAAATGAATATTCTCCGACCAATCGAATATTATATAGCAACTTGCGTACTTTGCAAAATTTATAAATATTACCCACAACTATAACATTATATCAATTTCACTCCATAATATTCAAAAATGATATTTATAGAAAATTCATCTTTATTTATAAAAGTTGGTGTCTTATAATATCATATTTAGCCTTCTTTTTTTTTGCAAAAAAGGTACATTCATGTGTAGGTATTAGGTCTTAGGTCCAATTGGCTTGTGATTTCTTAACATTTTCTACATTGAGAAATTCTATTTTTGAAATCTAACATTAAAAAAATTCATTATCCCTCAATTCCATAATTAAAAAAGTTAGAAAAATAAATACTTCTTCTGTTCCACAAGAAAAATTTTAATTGCAATTATTACTATTTTTTTATATAAAAAAAATCATTTTTGGTATTGATAGTACTAATTAATAACATGACGTCCTCAATGTATTTATCATAATGAATTTCATTATCATGTCATTACTATTTAAATAATAACAAATTATTCTAGGAGTAAACATCAAACACACAAATGCATTCTTAATGCTTGTAAGATTTTCAAGCGAGACTCTTTTTGTGAAACGAGGGTATAATTTTTAAGAAAAATTTTGGCTTCGACTGGCGAAAAGATAATTATGTGAGTGTCTATTGCAATTATTTTGAGATAAAAAAGAATGAAACAAGAAAATGATAATATTTGTGAAATGGGGAGCTAGCTAGGCTATCTTATCCTTAATAATTTCAATAAACACAAAGCCAAACAAGAACTGCCACAAACAGCAAAGGCAATTGAGTAAAGTCAATATATGAAGAATTATACATATTAATTTTTTTTCTTTTTCTTTTTTTTTTTTCAAGATCTCATGTATTATTTGTTTAATTATAGCCAGCCCAAAATTGACAGTTAAGCTTTTGCTTAAACTTTGTTGAGTAGAGTCCAAATCTAAAGCTTTATATATTGAAAAGTCATGTGATGAGGCCAACTACCACCCCTTTATTATAAGCCACAAATTAGAAGCCATCTTTCTCTCAATTATTCTCATCCGTCTGAATCATGTTTATTATTATTACTATTATTATTATTATTATTATGGGAAAAATGTATGTACACAGTCGGCTATGACGACAGTTTTTTGAGCTATAAAATCGTCGCCATAGCTATTATGGGATACGTCGACGGGTGAACCGTCGTCATAGCCCAAAAAATTCGTCGCCATATCCCGACTGAGTAATACACATCTGTGTATATACATATAGCCCTATTATTATTACTATTAATGATATAAGATCTACAAATTTACTAATTAATTAATCTCTTTCACATACAAACGTGATTGTGTAGTTAAGCATGACTTTTGTATTGATTGGAACCCATACATAAACATGCTACTCAGTTTCTTTTTGGAAAATGGCATGTTCTCCCTTCATTTGCCAAAATTTATAAATTGTAAGGATAAATTTTATTTAAATTTTTTATTTTCTAAATTCATGTTAATAATGTGATAACATGATAATGAGATTGCGACGACGCATTTAAGAAAATTGTGTCATTTAATGTTATCATCAAAAGAAATGTAGCTCTTTTTTGGATTAATTTTTTTTTACAAGTGACGCTCTTTTTATAGAATAGATTGGATGGGGAATGATCCATAATAAGTACTTATTATGAATCACCATCATTAGCGTCCAATACAAGAACCAACAGTCTATATTATAACTGAAAAATTTACGTCCGCTACTATTAGTAGCAAAAAACGGGTTATATACGTTACTAATAGTAGCGGATGCTGTCGTCCGAACGTACCTTTTTTAGTCAAGAAGAGAGTTTGCTACAAACCTTAGTAATAGTAAAAACATTAAATTAAGAACCGATTAACCTAAAATGTTTTTTTATTGTTAACCTAATGTCTTTAATTACACCATGAATATATTAAATAGAGTAAGAGGAGAGAAAAGAAAAGAAAAGAAAAGAAAAATACTTTGGAGTATTGTAGAGACCTTTTTTCATAACACATAAAAACAGAGAAGAGTTATAGATATAAGACATATTCTGAGCTTTAGGCAACAATTGACTGAGCACATGATAATGTTTTTAAGAATTTTGGCTAAATGGGGTTGTCCAAAGCAATAAGAACAAAAAGAATCCAATAAAATAGTAGTAGCAGTTTTAATAATGCACTTCAAAGATAGATAAGATACATTATAATTGAATACCACTTGATCCCACCATCAAACTGAATTTTAAATTCTGAAATGGAGTGAAATTCTGGTTTAGTCATTGCAAGAATCAATGTTCATGTATTTGCTATGATAATTGAATATTTATACTCGACATTCCTCAATTTATTTTTTCTAATTTATTATGTCTTATCAGTTAGAGTTTCACGTTAGTCAAAATTTAACTTCGTCATAGATTTGTCGACATCCACAATCATCTCTGCAAAATTTGTGCCTTGTTTTTGGCAGGCAGCTCTCTTTCTATTCCTTAATGATTGGATATTCAACTTACATGAACTCGTATACTTGTGACTTGTCTGTGTTGTGTTGGGCTGCTTTTTTCATGTACCAGTAGAGAAACTAAAGTTGAAAACCTTCACAAGGAAACTTCATCATGTAAAAACAATGCTTTTCTTAACAGAGATGATTTCACCAAGTCTATCTTCTTTCATACCAACAGATGTTTCAAGTTTTATATACAAAATGAACAACCTATGTTGTATAAAAAGGTTTACAACCCAGTGAGGAGAAATCTTTCTTAAAAAGAAGCCTACTTCTCCCCTTTGGTCTTCAGTTAACATGCAGAATAAAATATCCTCATCTTCGTGAAAATTTGGATAGCATGTAGACCACCAAGAACAAAACTAGTGCGAAAAGAACCACATGCACAACATGGCTCGAGCCACTCTGGATAATACTCGTGTTCAATTTCCTCATGTTGTTCTTCACCCCTGCTTGAGCTTTGATCAGCATCATTTGCTGTTTAAATAGAGAGAGTAATGTTAATAAGCAATACATTCAAGTAATCAAGCGAGGTAATAATTTCACCAAATGAGGATGTGCATATGTAAAGCTCCATATGAAATTTAGGGGTACCCGACCCATTTCGTTAATCATGTCAAGATAACACTAACACTAGCACTAACCTGTTTATTAGTAGTATTAAACATGTCGACCCGTTTAACCGTTTAGTGCGCAAATTAAAATTTTAAAAAAAATACAACCTCATTTACTTATTTATTGAATAATACACTATTTATTCATTACAACAATATATATTTAACAAAATACAAGATAACATGCTTAGAAAAGTAACTAAAAAAAAAGCAAAAACTCAATATTTAAGATAAATTATAACTCCATATTTATTTTCTAATTATTTTAAATAAACATGACAGGGAAACTGTTTATATTCGACACTAACCCTCTTATTCTATTTCATGCTCGAGTTTTGTTAAAAATTGCCACCCCTAATATGAATAACATAAAGGGAGGTAACATAAATGAGAATATTGTGTAGCAACTTACGGACAATATCACAAACAAGTACATTGGCTGAATGTTATTTAATTGTGGAAGGAAAAAAATATACACTTGAAGGGATGCCAAATGCAATTGCTACCATATGTGATCCAACCCCCAAGAGTCCTACCTAAAGGACTCTCCAAGTGGGCATCAGATGTTAATTTGACCACAGAATCCTCTCAAAGAACTTTTCAGATGTGTGAAGTAAATGATCATCCACCAAACCAGATCGGCAGCTTCCAAGATTAGCACCTCTTGTCGATATAATTTGGTATTATTTATTTACTATTTTCTGGGATAGGTGATGGGATCATTATGGTTACTTAAACTCAATAGATGGCCCTCTCATATTCTTAAGATTTATAAAGTTGAATTCCGAGGTGCAGTGCATGAACAAATTGATACTACATCTAGACGATGAAATTAAGTTACGAATATATTTCTTTCAAAATCAAGTTACAATATACTCCTCAGTCCCAAAAGTATAGTCTCATTTGACCTTTTTACATGTCAAGGTTAGGCAACAACACACTTGGACAAAATTATTCAATGATTCATCAACTTTACAAAAATAAATAAATTGTGATTGGAAAAAATTTACCTTGACTAACATAATCCCATTATAAACTAGATTCCTTCCGTTCCTTTCTAACCCATTTTAAACTTTTATGATTTTATCAAAATGTAGCTAAATTTAATATTCACATAATTAACAATTAAATGTAGCAATACCTCAATCCAATTTAGACAAGGCATCTTATTGTTAACAGAAGTTATCCAAAACAAATAAAAATTTTCAAAAACTAAAGAGCATGGAGTTGATGGTGTACCAGCTGATTAATAGCATCATTCTGAAATTTCGCTTCTGACCCAATTTCTTGAGCTACCTGCAGTATTATAATTGAATAAGAGTTCACATAATAGAATTCCTACGGTAACAATAATAAGAGTAAAATTTATAAGATCACAAATGGCATGCAAACTAAAGTAAAACCAAATTACCAATAAAATGTAAAATTTCAAGCTGCAAAGATGCTGGAAGCTCTTGATTAGTTTTGAGTTAACGATTTTTTTTTAGATTAACTAAAGAACATTTTCCAAGCGTACAAGTTGAATCTCGAAAGTCTAGTTAAACCTTCTATTCTTCATTCACATTCAAATAAAACATCTAAAACAGAGGAGTCATTCTTAATTTATATGACATTTACTATCTCAAGGCTTAGATAGTCCAGAACCTACCCTTCAACCACTAAGCAGTGCAAGACAAAAGAAAATATTTAAATGATAAAATCCTTCATTCTATGGTATTTATGTAACAAATAATTGGTGCCACAACCGGTTCATCCACTACTCTAGTGCTCTGCAATAGCATAATATGTTCTAAATCATCTTGAACCTAATTCCTAACATATATAAAATTAACAATTATGGATCTTTTTGTCAACCATTATGTCATTTACTTTCTTTTTAAATCTTAACTTGTAAGTTATAACAGCTTTGTAAAGAAAAAAATCAATTGGGTTTCAAAATCGGATAATACAATAACCCGTCTGAGTCTCCTCCTGACCTCATTCACAAAACCAACAAATAGCATGAAAGTTCCTTTGAAGGAAAGCATGATGCTAAAAGTGCTTCTCCAAACCATAGCTACAAATTAGATAGAGGGAAGGCTAATGGTACAGCCAGAAGTAGAAGAGGACGAGACTGTATTTCGGCCATTATCAAAGCCAAATTCTCATATAAAAAGGAAAAACTTCAAAGATGATGTCAAAAATAATCAACATATTTTGGGAGCACAAAGGCCCAAAACGAACAACTGTATTGATAATAAAAGTTTCCAGATGGAAACTCTTTTATAAAATTACATATAACAAGTTATCGTAAATTGGTGGAGATGTCTCATCTTCATATGAATCTTTTCAAGAGAATCAAAAACTTATAATTTAATTTCTAAACTACCTCCACATATCTTCCCATCCAATTTATAAAAAATGATTGTTCTCTTATCTTTCCAAATCCTCTTCTTTATCACATTTGAGTGTGTTCAAAATAATGTTCTACAGTATGTCTTCTTGATTGTTCATTCTAATATCATTTTTATGTGTGTGGAAGGTATTATTGATCTCTTTAACATTAACTTTCAATTAGCCCATAAGGTCCCCAAGTGTTGTGCTAACAGGATAAGAGGAACTGAAGAAGAGATTTGTGCTTTGATCCAAACTCTAAACAAAACAAATAAAATATTGAAGGTTGCCATAATGATTAAGCAACTAAAACAAACGCACACCAGAAGTAAAATTCAATGTTATCACTCTTCAGTTACAAATTTTACCAACAACATAAAACAACACTAGTCTGCAAATGATAGAACCATTGTAAGCCTCCTAATACATTATAAAGCCGTAAAACATAAAATTATCAATGATTTTTCTGCCAGATAGCTACCTAGGGGTTTGGTTCATATTACATTTTTACATCACCCCCATAAATTCTTTCCAAACAAAATCATAATTTGTTACAAACCATGAGAGAGCCACACCTTAAAAGCTAGCTATTAAGGTTGGAGAGCCTAAAGTATGTAAATACCCCACATCAAAATCCCGTACCATCAATGTGAGACACAAGTCTCATACCTTGCAATTACGATCATAACATTCAACCACGCTCCGCAGTCCCAGCGGGCTGGCTTTGCGCTAGACGAGTTTAGCCCCGGGCGAACAATGCAATACCGACGTCACCACCCTCACCGCACGATTGTAACCGGGAGGTAGTGGATGGCTTTGATACAAATTGTTACAAACTATGAGAGAGCCGCACCTTAAAAGCTAGCTATTAAAGTTGGAGAGCCCAAAGTTTATAAATACCCCACATCAAAGTCCCCACGTCAAAGTCCCATACATCAATGTGGGACACAAGTCCCATACCTTACGATTAGGATCATAACATAATTCCATCTGCATAAAAGCATATAGCTTAGAAAAAGAAAAACTCACATTTCTTAGCTGTTTAACTTGGCCTCGAAGGCCAATAATCTCATCATCCAAATCAGCGTGCATCGGATCAATCCGTAATTGGATTTCATCGGAACTATTCGCCACTGCTCTCGTGGTTAGCCCTTCACTTTACAACACACACAGAATAAAACAAAATGGATTAAATGTATGAACAAAAATGGAACCCTAATCATAATAAACTCAGCCCCGAAATTTCGCCATGAAAAAGTAAAATATAGAGGAATTTTTATGAATAGTACCTTGATCGGAATGGAGCGGCACCACCTCGGTTAGAACCGTATGCCATCGGAGAAGACAAATTTTGAGAGGATCGCCGACGAACTGAATTTTCAGATCAGACCAAAAAGAGAGAAATCATAAATTGTACTTAATTTTGAAAATTTAGCGGCTTGTGTTGTGTTTCCTTGTTTTCGGTAATAGCAGCCTGTTTTATTGATCGTTTCCTTTCCCTTTACTATAGGTAAATTGCAGAGGGAGCTATGAAGTATTTGTGGCTTACAAAAACAACCCCTAACCTTTTATATATTTTTCTATAAGTTTGGACTCCAAACTTTGGAGTTTGGATAGAGGAAAAGGAAGATAAATTTCAATAACTTTTTCGTTTTCTTCAATTTGGTTTGTTTGATTAAATCAAGTAAAAATTACGAATTAGTAACGTAATTTTGAATTAATTAAATTATAATTGAAATCATAATTTTTTTTCGAGAGGTCATAATATAATCCGGTAAAGCCATGAATAATTTAGTGAAATCTGGGACATCGTGCCTGGTTCAAATATTATAAATAATTTTATACTTTCTAACTAAAATAATGAGTGCTTTATAAAACACAAAAGTGGAGTAAAGAGATCATAAAATTTGATATTTGTGTAAATGATACTCAAACAAAGAAAAGGATCAAGTGCATACCCCTTTCACTGCCTTTAAGGACAGACCGGGTTCAATCTGTCACCTATATCGGAGAACTGTCGTCTTAGCTTTTAGCGACGCATCGAACTATCGTCACAACATATAAACCGGTACCGTCGTCCCGATCCGTCGCTAAAAGTGGTGAACAAGTTATGTAAAATAAAGGAGTATGCCCTTAAAAAAATGAAACCGTGAAATTGACTTATATTTTTTTTAAAGAAGTCTTATTTTTGGAATAGAAGAAGTATCTTCTTATATTATTTTCAAAGAATATTACATGTATTTTCATAAATCTTGGAGCCTAAAGTGAAAATATCAAAATTTTAGAAGCAATAAAACAGAAAATGTACAGAGCAATGCAACAGCAAATAAATTCCAGCATGAAATACCCCGGAATTAATTCACACCCTGAAATTAAGAAATCCGCTTACTTATATAAATGTCTTACCAGCAACATTTTAGAACACAATAAACTTAAAACGATGGAAGCACAATTTTTTTAAAAAAACTTATCAACTAGAAATTCTAAAGATATTCTGCACTACTGATTAAAGTTGAACTCTAGCCCTCTTGGTAGTAGCTGCAGCTACGACACTTGTACTGCTTAATATGCTCAGCCTTTGCAGGAGTGATCTTTACACATTTTCCATGAAACCATCTCTCGCAAACATCACAACAAATCCAGAATTCATCAATTGCATAGTTATCCCCGCAAGCACCACAGAGTGGTGCTCCCTGTTCATCTTCTTCTTCTTCCTCTTCCATCTCACTCTCGCCCTCTTCTTTTACTGCCTTTGGATGGGGCTCAGATGACCAAGACTGCCGATGAAACAAAAGAAAAAAGATGAAAAATCAGAACATGAGGAAGCAAAAGTAACAATTTAAAATGAAGTGCCAGTTCTTACCATCTTTCCACTTGGTTTGCTTTTGTTTCCATTGCTTTGGTTTGCTTTTATAGCTTTCATGTCCACGCATCGAACTGTCGCCATAACATATAAACCACTTACTGTTCTATAGCCACGGGCCGATCCGTTGCCCCGATCTGTCGCTAAAAGTGATGATCATGATATGTAAAATAAAAGAGTATGCTCTTAAAATGGACTGCTCAAAAAATGAAAAGAGTTATATATATTAGTTTAGCCACAAATTGACTTCTATTTTTTTAAAGAACTCTTATTTTTGGAATAGAAGATGTATCTTCTTATATTTTTTTCAAAGAATATTACATGTATTTTATTTTTTTCATAAATCTTGGAGCCTAAAGTGAAAATATCAAAATTTTAGAAGCAATACAACAGAAAATGTACAGAGCAATGCAACAGCAAATATTAGAAAATAAATTCCAGCATGAAATACCCCGGATAAATGCAGAAGTATAATACGAGTAGAATGGAATTAATTCACACCCTGAAATTAAGAAATTCACTTACTTATATAAATGTCTTGCCAGCAACATTTTAGAACACAATTCACAAGAAACTTAAAACGATGGAAGCACAATCTTTTTTTTGAAACTTTATCAAGTAGAAATTCTAAATCTCTTGAAGTAAAGATATTCTGCACTACTGATTAATTCCCTCTCCAACTTCATAACCTAAAGTTGAACTCTAGCCCTCTTGGTACTGCAGCTAGGACACTTGTACTGCTTAATATGCTCAGCTTTCGCAGGAGTGATCTTTACACATTTTCCATGAAACCATCTCTCGCAAACATCGCAACAAATCCAGAATTCATCATTGGCATAATTATCCCCGCAAGCACCACAAAGTGTTGCTCCCTGTTCGTCTTCTTCTTCTTCTTCTTCCTCTTCCATCTCACTCTCGCCCTCTTCTTTGGGTGGTGGAGACATATTTACAGCCTTTGGATGGGGCTCAGATGACCAAGACTACCAATGAAACAAAAGAAAAAAGATGAAAAATCAAAACATGAGGAAGCAAAAGTAACAATTTAAAATGAAGTGGCAGTTCTTACCATCTTTCCACTTGGTTTGCTTTTGTTTCCATTGCTTTGAGTAGCAGATAGGTCCTTTGACTGCTTAGCGATTCCGGACACAACTTCAAACACTGTTGGCAGATCATTTATCATCTGGAAAAGCCTCTTCCTGTGAATCCCAATTTCAACCAGAGTGAGAACCAACATGTAATTTAAAGAATTATTTATATATTGGCAGATCATTTAACATCTGGAAAAGCGTCATGTGAATCCCAATTTTAACCAAAGTGAAACCAACATGTATTTCAAAGACTTTTTTCCTTCAAAAAGACAAAAACGAAATCCTTATTTAGAAACAAACAAGTAAGAGAGGTATAGTAATATTCCCTTTGACAAACTACAGAGGCAATTTCTTTGGCGCGTGAAGAACTTCAGTACAATCTGTGCCTTCAATGTTATCTCCAGCTTGCATTTCTCATTTTGTCCCTGCATTCATTTCTGATTGCAGAATATTGCCCACAAGCTATGAAAATGCACTGAATAAAAGGCTCAACTTTATTGTATCATCCAATGTAGAAAAAGTTGAGAAAGTTGCATGATACTAAAAAAATTAACACAACTCACTCAAGCTTAATTTGGAGTACTTTTTTCTTATTTTAAACAACCAAGCTACAGACATAAACACGAGTGAATCCCTATATGTCAAAAAGCTTCTAATAAGTGAAGTCCTAGCCATTGAAGAGCCATAATTGATTGGCAGCCCAAACATGAACTCTGGAAAGTTAAAAACACATCCCTTTGTCATGAATAAAAGATTTTATTTATATTATTTTTATTGTCATTATTGGTATGTCTTAAAAACTTCAACATCTTAAGCCTTGACCCAAGGGGGAAGTGGGTTAAGCCTCGACACAAGGATGAAGTGAACTAACAAAAATTTGCTGCAAGTTGAGCCACAACTGCTAAGATGAGGCCATAAAAGGACAATGTAAAAATTCAAATGCACCTGCACGAGACGCAGGAGACCAAGAACGCACCTATAGGAAGAGGCCATGAAACAGGGAAGAATTAACTCTCATGATGAGTTGATAAGCTGAATATACGGCCAGAGGCTTGCCAAAAAAATTAGTAATAATAATCACCTGTGGGACAAAGCGGAAGCAAGACTGGAGAGTACACGTTTGCACACAGTGAAGTGCTCCAAGAGTGATATGAAAACACCTTTCAATGTAACAAGACTATCTGAATTTATGCTACTACATGAGAACTTATGAGTGGTAAATGAAATGATATAGAAAGCTTAAAGTAGGTCAAAAAACATTAGACATAACCTAGACATCTACATAATAGAGTATAATCTGACAGAAGACGACCTTAATTCTTAGCATAGATAATCAAGGACGAAATACCAGGGAGAAGAATATGCACAACATTAAAAAATAAACTAACACTGTACGAGCTATACCAACATGAGCTGAAAAGGTAAATGCAAGTCACAAAACATTGCAAATATAAGAACAGGAAGAAAATTGTAGGTTAGCTGCTCACATAAGTGAGAAAGAAGAACAATTATACCATTGTAGTAGGTGCTGGTTAAAGTGACATGTTTGAACATCCTGCCATAATGGCCCATCGAAGAAGAAATGTGGAAAGGGGTTAAATACACTTTTACCCACTCTACTCGACCTCGGTTTACAAATGCATCATTGGACTGATTTTTTTTCCATTCGACTCACTGTACTATATTTTTTAACAAAGCGGTACAAAATCCGTCCAGACTTTTAATGGCAAAAAATAAAAAATCTTAATTTTATTCAACTATCCACGTGGGTTTCCAAGATTGGTTCATGTGGCTGCCATAGTGGAATTATAATCTATAAAGATAACAAAAAGTATTTTAAAAATAAAAATACGCTAAAAAAGAAGTTTTTATAATATTTAGTATATTACAAATTAAAAGAAAATTTTAAAAAGAAATTAAAACAAATCAAAAGATTAAGAAAACCAAATCATCTCAACCTCCAAAATCTAACTATTTCAATCTTCACAAATCACCGATCAAATCTAATATTCATATTCATCTCCATCTCTGTCTCCATCTCCATCTCCATCTCATCATCAAACATTTGATAATACATCGACATCGGATCTAAGATTTGAAAAACTTATTTGCATAGATTAACTCCGTCGATAGCGGCTCCAGCTCTGGCGACTGATTTGGTATTAGTTTTCTCTAGATTTGATGTGGGCAAAAGTAATTTGGGATAGAGTTTTTCTTAAATTACATTTGGTTTCTTTTTGTTTGAATTCAATTTAATAATTGAATTTATAATAAATATTATAAATAAGAGAAAAATTAAAGGATTTTTTGGTTAATCTATGTATTTCTGTTTTAGGTTGATCTATTCTTGAAGAAGAAGAAGATTGTAACAGTGGGGGAAGATTTTGTGCGGGATTTGATTTTTTGGAATATGTATATTTCTTCAATTTGTTTTTTGGGTTTGGAATGAAAAAGAAGATTGACGTTAATTGTGGTAGATTTGGAGTATAGATATAATTCTGTAGAAATGTTCAGTCGGATCCGTCTTATAACCCGAGATTCGCTGCAGGATTAAGAAATGCATGTGCCAATTTCATAAAGAATCTCACATCATCGGAGTTCAATGATCTGATGAGTCCGAATAAGTTCGATAATATGTATTTCCAGAACTTGCCAAAGGGATTGGGGCTTTTATCTTCAGACCGAGGTTTGTTTTGGGATTCGAGGACGAGACCATTTGTGGAATTGTACGCCAAGGATCAGAATGCCTTCTTTCAGGCATTTAGTCGAGCAATGGAGAAGCTGAGTGTTCATGGTGTTAAAACTGGGAGGAGAGGAGAGATTCGACGCAGGTGTGATGCATTTAACTGATAAAATTATGGGTTTCTTGAGGACGACTTGTTTCATTTATTCTTTTTGATCTTCGCTTGAGTTGCTAATTTATGTATACCAACAATGTTTTTATTTATTTATAATCAAGCTTTATATACATCATCATATTATTGGTTTAGTAGTAGTCGGAATTAATCAGATTGAGAGCTCTGCTTTTTACTTTAAAATGATATAATATTTTAAAATTTATAGTATAATTTTATTATAATGTTATTAACTAATTTAAATTGTTTATTATGTTTAATTAGTTTAAATTATATTTTGTTTAGTTGTTCATTATGTAATTGGATTTGATTTAATTTATTTCTCTAAGTGAACTTCTCTCTCCTCCATGTAGATGCCACATAGATTTGATGTTAATATTTTAACAGACGGTTTTTTCAATTTTTTGTAAAAAAATTACAGTTTAATGAGTTGACCGTAAAAATTTTCAGTCCAGTGACACATTTGTAAACCGAGATCTAGTAGAGTAGGGAAAAATGTATTTAACCCGTGTGGAAAGTATAACAGCAAACAGTAAGAATTATAGATAATTTATTGAGATAATATATTACCTTTCATTCTTACCAAACCCAAAGCGAGCACCAAAATAAAATGCAACAGAAAGCAACCACGAATCACTGTGAACTGCGACAAGTGATAACCAGTCCTTCTCTTGCATCCCATCCCTCGCAAAGTTAATACCTAATGCTGGCTCAGGAAGTTCAGGGGGAACCTCCTCAACAGGAAGATTGACTTCCCATGCTTCATTTGGAAGCCCATACAGACACAAGTTGTCCTTCTCTGTAAGCACAACATCACCATCTTAGAAACAAAAGGCAATTCCACTGTGTAAAAAAAGAACGGAAAAACAAATATCATGAATTTGATTGCTTCCCTACATTCAAGTAACCATTTAACAGAGAAGGATAAGAAAAAACAGATTACACTTCTACAGAATCTACACAAATAAGGGGATAAAAGGCAAGACAACACTGGAATGCAAGCACAGGCTATACTGGGATGCAAGCACTGCAACTGGATGTCAATCTAAAACCACAGACTGATGAGTAAAAACAAAAACCATCAATTTACATAATTACTACAAAATGCATTTAATACTCCATCCGATTTTCACCTCAAAGGTTACAAATACATCTATGGATCCATTTCCTATTATTTATCCATCACCCAGTACTACAATAAAATCATCACAAATATTTAAGCAATGAAAATAGGATAATTAACAGAAAAAAAAAAAAAAAACTCACCAGGATCACACACCTGAAGAAACTTCTCAACTTCTGCAACAGATAAACTAACAATCAGTAAAACCCTCCTAAAAATAAAATAAAAAATATATACCAAATTAATCAATTAACTTTAAATAACTTTGAAGAAAAAAAATGCGAACCAGTGGTAAGAGCCTTTATCAAACCAGCCCTTCTGCCTTTGAAGTCATTGAAAACCTCCTCTACTGTCCTCCGAATTGGGTTTGGTTGAATTCCGTCCATTCTCTTCTAATCTCTCTCCTAATAAAATCGCACGTCCAGTTGCGAATTATATATGTGTATATATATATATATATATGTTTATACCTGATTCCTGTAAAGTTGATTAATTTAAACAGGGCTTTGCAGTGAAATTGAGCAAGGAGCTACAATTGAATTAAGGTTTTGGACAAAGCTAGGGTTTCTTAGCCATTGCTGCCAGCTCAGACATGTGGGTATATAAGCATATATTTATTTTGTATACATGTGTGGGTTTATATACGCAGGAATTGGAGGGGGAGGAGGAAGAGAGAAATTAAACTTAATTAAAATGGATGTAATTGTAAAAAGTAAAAATAGAAAGGCGAAATGAAGAAATTGGTGCAAGTAAAGGGGTTTTTGGTTTGTAATTTGGATGCTTGTATAGGATTTTGATTAAACGAATTCTTTGTCAGACTGTCATGTCATCCATTCCACACGATATCGTTTTGACTCTACGTGGTGGTAAACAATGTTTTTCCACACGTTATTAAACCGAAAAAGTTATCAGATAAATGAGAGATTATTTTGATTGAATCGTTATTAAATCGATAATTTTATAAATGTAATTTTTTTATATTATTAGTAATTAATAAAATTTTAAAAAAATCTCATTTTATATATAAACTAAAACATAATAAAATTGAGCTACAATATTATTAAAAATAATTAATTTTAATATTAAAAAATTTTGGTATAAAAAAATATTAAATAATAATAAAAATTAGTTCACCGGATCAACTTAACCGATTTTACCAGTTAAACTATCGATTTGACTGGTGGTCCAGTTCAACTCGAGTTTTGGCCAAATTAATTTAACCGATCCAAACCGAACTGAACATAGAACCGATTCTCGGTTCAACCAGTTGAATCCTTCCGGTCCGGTCGAATCTAAAAACATTGGCAAAAAAGACTAAATTTCAGTTTGGGCATTAAACTTTAACTCTAATATCGATTTGCATCTTAAACTTTATCTTTAAATAAATGCACCCTATATTTTGAACGGAAAAATAAAATACATATTTTATATTATTTTTTGGCACATATTTATCAAAAAATACAAGTGAATAAAATATTAGGGGTATTTTTTTTTAATTTTCAGAATATAGAAAAAGATCATATAAAAGAATTAAGAGATAAGGTGTGTATTTTCAGATAAATATTTGGCTAGAAAGTAGAATAGAATGTTTATTTTAACTTTCGTTAAAAGTATAAGGTGTAATTAATTATTAACAAAAGTTAGGGTGTAAATTAATTTTAAAGTTAAAGTTTAGGGTTGATTTGAAATTCAGTTAAAATGGAATATAAAAAAAAGAAAGAAAAGGGGATACTTTGATTTGATCCAAAATACGAAAGGGTAGGTTTGTAATTTCATTCATCACCTTCTCCACTTCCCTCCACCGCTCCACGCCTCTCCTCCTCTCCAACCCGAGGACATCACTTGCATTCTTGCAAGTAGCAAACCTCCAAAACCCTTTAAACCCCCAAGCTGAACAAAGATGGGCACAAAGAATGAATTTTAAAAAAATGGAAGAAAAAATGAGCCCATATTTGTAAATAGATATCAATACACTCTCATTCTTGAACATGTTTCCTTCATGTATTCGAGCTCTCTCAGCCCGAAAGAGCCACCATGTCTTCTCAACAGATTTTCTTCTTTTCTTCCCAGTTATATCAATAATTCAATCCCCATTTCCTATCTGATAGAGCCTCGTTCAAACCCACTCCAAATCCAAGTAAGTATTTAATTTGATTATGGTAATTACAATAATATTTATCAATATATATATATATATATATATGTGTGTGTGTGTGTGTGTGTGTGTGTGTGTGTGTTGCGACTGTGTATACAAATTGTCATTGTATTTGACTTGGAAGAATTAAAGTTTTAATCTTTACTTAATTTTTTTCTCTTCTGAGGAGGGGGAGGGGGAGGGGGAGGGGGAGGGGGAGGGGGTGGGGTGGGGGATAAAAAACAAAGTATAGAAAAGTTATGTAAAATTTTATTCTGCTTCTTAGGATTATTACCTGATAATTTTGCAATAAATGCCATTGGGGTGCCAAATTTGGGTTTGAACCAATGTAAATTAATCTCAAATTCACTTCTTGCCGTGCGGCTTGCTTCTGTGCGATTTGGTCCCAAATTGATGAAAGGAATGGCATGGATGAGTTGTGTGTTGATTCTAGTTATAAACCCAAAGTTAAGGTAACAAATGATAATCCTGTTGAGTTCAACAAAGTCGATGCAGACATGCTTCCCACTGTACTACTTACATACAGGGCAAACAAATGTTGGCAAGTCTGCATTATTCAATCGGTTAATTTTTGGTTCATTGTGCTATGTTTACTTTCAATTTATAGAATTGTTATATGGATGTCAGGTACTTAGGTTAGTATTATGCGAAGCAAGTGATTTGTAGTGATGCGTTGGGTGTCTCTTGTTGTAGTTTGATTCGACGGAGGGAGGCTCTTGTGTACAATACTCCTAAACGATCATGTTACTTGGGACATTCGAGAAGGGATTGCGAAACTGAGTGATTTGAGGTTTAGGGTGTTGGATTCAGTTGGTTTGGAAGCCACATATAACTTTGTGGGGTCAATCAACCCCACTGGAAAAAAAAATTTGCTTTATAATGTAAAGTAAATTTTAAAAATTTTAAGTATTATATATAAATTGACTCCACTAAAATTTTATAAATTTTCTATTATACGGGGTCAAATTGAAAATTTATAATTTTGTCAATCAAATTTTAACCACATATGGCTCATATCCTCTCAATATATGTATCTCTCTATAATATTTTAAACTAAATAATAATTTAATTTATATTATTTTTAAAAATAAATAATGAATTACTTACTTATGAACAGTTGTGATTAAAAAAGTCTATTATGAGTCAATATAGTGTATATATACCATGTATTATTACTCATTATATTTTCATTGTAATATATATATATATATATATATATATATATATATATATATATACACCCGAAAGTATAAAGTATTAAAAAAAATTGGCTCACCAAATTATTTGTAACTTGGTAATAATTTCAACCCTACTGACAAAAGTTTCTGGCTTCGCCACTGTTTGGAAGCAGAAGAAGCGTCTGGCTCTGTTCTTTGCAGAACTGCAAGAATGACTAGGAATGTGTTAAGAAGGTCTCAGCTTACACTCTTCCTCATAGATGTAAGGTCAATTTGAATATGAAGTTGTTACTTAATGTAAGGATTTAACTTTATGCATGGAATTTATTTTGTGCTTATGTATGTGTGTGTATATGTATTTTCGCTATTAACATATATGCCAAAAGAATGATAAGAACTGGCAGTGAAGACCAATTATCAATGTTAGAATGACGTTCAATGGATGTGATTGATCAAGAACATGCATGCTGTACATAACAGCAATCTAAATTTACTCATAATGGATACATTGTCATTGTGTAATGGTTAAAAATTTGGGGATAAAATTTAAATTGTGGTCCTATATTTGGTATACTTTGGACTTAGGAGTGAACTATATATTTTTTGGATAGAGAAAGCTATTTTATTAACAGAAGAAAGAGGAAATAAGTAGACAGGTGACAAAAAGCCTACCCAACCTAACAAGTGGAACTAAAAAAGAAAACAGAACTCTTGAAAAAGTGCAATCCTTTAACTTAGAAATATATCTTTTACTAACCTTCCTTTTTATTTATTTATTTTATTTTGTTACTAGAGACGGATTGCAGCCCATGGATTTGGATGTTGGAAAATGGTTGCGCAAGCATGCATCTGGAATGAAGATTATTGTGGTGATGAATAAAGCTGAATCAGTAGATGATCTTGGCTCTCTTGCTGCTGCTGCTGGTGAATCCTTTAGGTTGGGATTTGGAGAACCTATTACTGTCTCTGCTGAGACAGGACAGGGTATGGTAGAACTTTGTGAAGCTCTTAGGCCATTGCTCGAGGACTATATGCTTGAAGTTTTAAATGGTAAGACTGTAGTCTGTAAAGTTTTGCATACTAATAGATTAATCCTCTTCCCGGCTTTGCAAATTTCTTGTGTGTAGTTTAGTATTTTTTTTAATTTTTTAGATATTCGGTTTTAATGCTTGCATGCATTTTAATTCAGCGTTTATATTGTATAGGAAATTTATGAAGCATATTGATGAATTTAAAAGCGTGATAATTAGCTCTCAGTACTTCTATGTTTGTTTTACTTTCCAATGCCTTTTTGAAACTAATATGTTGACAAGTGGGCCAAGTGGGCATAACCAATTAAGTGTGAAGCGAATAGAGCAACTAGAACGGGACAAGAGGGGCTGATGGAGGGAGCCTACTTAAAATGTTAAGTTACTAAATCTTTCATTCGACGTTGAGGAGAGAGTCCTTTCTTTTATTTTTAATCTAATTTTTATTCTTGTTTTTTAGTGTGTGTGTGGGGGGTGGGGGGGTGGGGGGGTGGGGGGGGGGTTGTATTATGAAAGCTAACATCTCACAGGTCATTGTATATTGGTCCCTCCAGATAATTGTCTTGGGGAATAGACATCACTTCCACAAAGAATAACATTACCAACCAGCACCATTCAAAAATCCAAGTATCTAACACCTATATAACTGCGCTTGAATTGACCTGGCCAACTAGAAAGTATCTTTCACTGAAGATCCTTTTGTCAAAATTTTCTCCAAGGATGGTGTCCATTTGAAAAACAAGAAAAAAGTTTCTTAGATTATTTATCAATAACTCGGGCAGGTGAGATCAGACCTTCCCTCAATCCCATGCAGACACCCATTTTCGCATAGAGATAGACAACCCTAACACATATTGCACCTTCTACTATCCTCTTTCATAAATTACCAATCTCTTCTGCAAAAGGACAATGCCATTCCAGAAAAAAGCTTCGTGGAATTATTTAAATTTCCTACGCTCATAAATTACATTTATCCTCCCAATATACAAACTGACACCTATACTTTTCTTATGCTTATTTCTATAGATTGTTACTTCGAAGATTCTCCAAAACCTTAGCCATCAAGTTAGAATCGGAGACAGACTTGAGAAGAGAATACTTTCTGGATAGAGTACTCTTTGGACCCTAGAGTTCGTTAATGAAGGTTAAACAGTTAAACGACCAATCTACTCCTTACTTACTTCTATGCTAGATGCGTGCTACTTCCTTTGTGCTTTTTTATATTTAAAATTGTGAGATGGAAATCTGTGGATTTTCTGGATATTTTTTTTTCACTGGCTAGAGGTTGAGATAAACGATGAATTGTCATGGTTAATTTTACAAGGAACATTGCACAATTGATTACGAATGTTAAATTGAGAAGTAGAGTTTATGAACCTACACATTTGAAACCCAAAAATAAAATGACATTGTTCTAACAATGTTCGACCATGTATCTCTTGGGTTAAATCATTTTTTCGTCACTAAACTGAACTCCAATTTACATTTGCATCAGTGATTTGATTTTTTTTACATTCAACTAATTGAACTGTAACTGTTTTTTACAAATCGTTACTAAATCCGTTATTGTTTGACTTTTAACGGATTGAATAGTAGGTGAACATGAGAATTTGTCAACGTCCATGTTGAAAAAGAAAAAATTAGCAAATTGCACATAATAAATTACACTCGCACTTATTAAATATTATATATGAAGGTCTAAGGCCAAATGTGTAAACTAATTAAAAGTGTTTTTTTCCTTTATTTTTAATACGCGTCATCATTGCCCTGTCATATTTATATGTTAAATTATCCACGTAAGCAGACACATAAATATAACGTTAACTTTTAACACCGTTGATTTTTCTAATTTTTGTAAAAATTTATAGTTCAGTAAGTTGACTGAAAAATAAATTAATTTAGTGATGTAAATGTAAATTGAGGTTCAGTTGAATGACCTGTATCTCTTCCCCACCCCCAACACAAAAAAAAGTCCATTTTTCACCATCTATTTTAAAATCTGCCTTCTCATTTCTTAATATAGATGAAGGTAATCAGGAAAATAGCCCCTCTGAGGATGAGGAGTCAAAGGCACCCTTACAGTTAGCAATTGTTGGACAGCCAAATGTTGGGAAGTCAACCTTGTTGAATGCATTATTACAAGAAGATCGTGTTTTGGTGGGGCCAGAAGCTGGTTTGACGAGAGATTCAGTTAGAGCTCAGTTTTAGTATCAAGGGAAGAACCATGTACATGGTACATATCACTTATTCATGTTCTATTCTATTAATCTATCAGGCAAACTTTGGATGGTGCTAAATTCAAATCACCTGATCTGAACATATCAGCATTTGAACTCTCAAAATAAATTCTTAGTTCTCCTTCCCATGGGCACTTGTGACCATGCAAGAGGAAGCAAAAGAAAATGCTAAATGGAAGCAAAACACTAAATACTAGAGGAATTTTGTTTGCTTTAGTTCTCTTACAGATTCCTTCTTCACTCGAGGACATATTTTTAATTTGGGGGTCCTTGTTGATGTTATGATGGAATGTTAGTACTAAATTCATCTCTTAAAAATTTAATCTTCTCTCCTCTATTAATTAATTTATTTGTTTATACTGATAGCAGCTTATATAGTGGAGTCTACATCTGCATCCATTGGTCGTCGTTGCAGCATTTACCCCACTAATTTTCTCTTTCGCCTTTTCTTCTTTTTTACACTTTGAATTGCTTAGTTGTTTCAACCATGCTTGTAATGTGAAGCACTGAAGAACAAATATAAAACTTTGGGTAACTCTGTCCTGTAATACTATTTGCCTAATCTGAAATTTATAGTATCTGAAGGCTAAAAACTGTTTTTAGTTTTTTTGCTGGACACTTGAACGGTTGAACCCTTTTTGTCTCAGATTATGAGATTACAAATACGTTGTATCATTCTTACACTTTCTTGTTCAGGTTTTGACACTGCAGGTTGGCTGCAGAGGTCAAATCAGGAGAAAGGACCAGCATCCTTAAGCATCATGCAATGAAGGAAAAACCTAATGAGGGCTCATGTATAGTTGCTTTAGTCCTTGATGGCGAAGAGGTGCATCTCACAATACAGTGTATGTATTCATTTTTTTTGTTGCCAACATGAATTTATGACGGGTATCTGCAAATTCATGAACTAATGACTAAACCTATTGTAGCTTTACAAATTCTTTTATGCTCCCTTTGATATAGTTAATGGATCACAATTTCCAGGCCATCTAATCATTGTTTGATGTAGAACATGTAATTAAGGAGAAGGTTAAATTTTCACATGCATCAAACTTAAATCTTGTATAAGCATCTTGGTGGTTAAAATTGTATTTGTTGTTAATTTTAAGGTTATAAGACTGCCAGCATCAGTTTTTATTTATTTATTATTATCTAGTAAACGTGTCGACTGTCTTTTAAATTTATCATATGTGCTTGAAAATTGAAATGGGCTGTAGACCAGTTCTATGAGTAATGAATTGTTATTTGGTCAAGTTATGTTGCAGGACCTATTTCTGTGTGACCTTAAGGTGTCTGGTATGATCATAGACAATTTCCTATGTTTTGAGTGATAATCCTAGTATAAATTGCGTAATCATCCAGAAGCGTAGCTATAATTTCATTCTTTTGAGTGACCACACTATCTTTTGGTGGCACTGTATGTGAAGAACTCGAACAAACCTATAATAAAGATTAAAATAAAAAAGAATTTACAATCTACTGAATCATATATATTTGAATATGTAATTTTGGTGATTATACTGAGGATTTGTAATATGTATAGCTAACATGGACAATATTACAGCTAGCAGCTCTTAGAAATCTTGGCTATGTTACTTCAGTTAATATGAATAACGTACAAGTACTGTTGCCTAATGCTTCCGTTTGCTAGGTAGGTATATAATGTGTGTTGATCAGATTGCAAATGCTAAGTGGACATTGAAGCATGATGAAGTTGTCATATTAAGGTGAACGGTGGAAGAACGGTGGAGGGAATTAAGGGTCGATCAGATAGTACGCTGTGATGCATCAGGTCATCAATACCTATGAAAAATGGTGGTCAAGGTTAGTTACCAACCGCTCTTGTTAACCATTGGCGGCTACGCATGGTAGGCATTATCTTATTTCTGCGAAACAACACAATTAATTCCTAGTAAAAACGTGTTGTGTGCTTGTGGTGCTATTTTTGGGAATTTTTATGAGCAGGCATTCGTGGAATTAAGGATTCTGCAAGTATTTCACTCGAGTGAAAGCACGACCATCTACCATGTTGCCTTTGTGAGTGGGAAGAGACAACTCACAAAGGCAACATTTACGTGGAGTATTAGTGAACAAAAGGCTCTCACTGTAAATTTAAGTACTGAATCCTGGTAGTAGTAGTAGTAGTGTCATTCTAGGGAGATTCTGTACTGTTATAATCAAGTTCAAGTTCATGTTCATGTTCTGCAGGCACTTGTTGATTTTTGTTTTAACAATACTTTAAACTTTCAGCGACACTTATTGTTCTAACGGCAACAACATAATTATTGATACGTCGTTTGAGTGTTTATTTTGGCAACCCAAAGAATAAAGCCATGAAAAAAGCTTAATTCATATCTCTACCATGTTATACACGCATGGCAAGGGTAAAATGCAAATGTGACACTTGAATGTTTGGTTATTGATTACGGATTTGATCCCAAAACCTTGTTTTTGAGGTTTTGACCGTGAAACCATCCGAGTACCACAGACCTAGCTACTTAGATTACCTAAATGTTATCAGCGGTGTTATTCAAATTTCACTTGTTTCGCTTGACAGCCAGATACAATCTACTACAACATAATGTACTGATTCTGCATGAATATATTAGGGAAGGAATTTTTCAAGGCCCGAAAATGGGAGTGAGATAGGCTGAATTTGGTCAAAAACTAAAGGATAAATTACATATATTAGTACATTTTTAGAAATAGTTACAATAATCATACATCCATAAAATAATTACAAAAATATGACATTTCATCATATTTATTTACAATATTAATACAATTAGGAGTTCTTGATTTAAGAGATTAATATTAATGGGCTGACATGACAAATTAGTGTTCATCTTAAAATGTGGTTGGTTTATTTTGAAACGCGTGATAACTACCATCTATCATTTGATTGGGACTCTTCAGTTACAAACCCTTGTTCTGTATATTGAAACCCTTGTTTCTTTCTTGTGTTCGTGCCTTCTTCGTCTCTATTGATCGTTTTCGGTGATTTATTCTACATTTTCGTGATAGTTACTCGTTATCATCTTCGTTTAGTTGTTCGCCATCTTCGTTTAGTTGTTCGTCATTGTCGTTGTTACTCGTTATCGCTGTTGCACAGTGGTTCAGTTGGTTTCTTCTTCTCCATTGATCGATTCTGGTGTTTATTATTGTTTTAAGTGAGTATTTTCTAAACAGTTTAATGTATTATCTATTAAAGTAGTTTACTAACAGAATGGAGTATTGATTGTTTGGGTTTGTGTTGTTTTTATGTTTTGTATAGAATGGTTGATACAAGGAAGAAGGATGGAAAGAGGAAAAGAATCACGGAGGGTGATTCTGTTAAGGACTTGAAGAAGTTTGCTATGGAGAGGAAGGGGAAGTTTGTTTATGTTTTGGTTACCATTAAAATAAGTTTTCGTTACTAACATATAACTGTTTGGTTACTTCTTTTAGTATTTTTTTTTGTTACTGTTAGTTTATGATTTGGATACCATTCTTGTTCCCTCAATTTGGGATTTTGATTAGTTTTTTATGTTATTTTGGTTACCTTGTAGTTGCTTAGTATACATTGGTTGCCTAAACTGGGTTTGGTTTACATATTTTTTTTTGTGTTGGCTACCATTAAAACATGATTTGGTTACTATCATATAACTGTTCGGTTACTTTTTAGTATGGTTAAACCATGTATTTGCTTAGTATACATTGATGTATTATTTTTGTAAATTCCTTCAAATATCTTCTACAAGGTTTATGCTCTTCTAGTTCTACTTTCATTTTCACAAACACATCCTACATGGGCTCTCTATTCACTAATCCCAAGGTATTTCTCTTCCTCCCACAGGTTCATAATGTAGAAGTCTTTTATAGAGAATGAGAGCAGCCATGAAGAAGAAAGTAGCAGCAGCCAAAAAGCTCAAGTTTCAGAAAGATTTGTACCTGATTTTGATTAGTTCGATTGTCGTTGTCTTGTCCTTCTGAATTGTGTTAAATGTACATGTGAGAGTATACATAGGTTGCCTAAACTGGGTTAGATATACAGGTTGTTTCTGTTTTGGTTACCATTAAAACATGTTCTGATTACTTTTCATATAACTATTTGGTTACTTCTTTATTATGTTTTGGTTACTGTTCCCTTATGGTTTGACTACTATTATTGTGCCCTCGATGTGGGATTTTGGTTACTGTTATTTTTATTCTGGTTAATATGTAATTGTCTAGTATACATGGATTGACTAAACTGGGTTTCATTACATGATATTTATGTATTGGTTACCATTAAAACCTGTTCTGGTTACTATCATATAATTATGTGGCTACTGTTTTATTATGTTACATTATGGTTACTGTCATATAATTATGTGGTTACTGTTTTATTATGTTACATTATGGTTACTGTTATTAATAACCAGATAGTTACAAGCTTGTATCAGGACAAATATCAATTGTTAAATGTACATGTGAGAGTTTTCATTTATATATGTGGTTACTTATAGATCTCATATTAAAATAAAAATAGTTTGAGAGGTGCAGTTGGTATCCAAACATGCATATAAGGGTAACCATTTTAGTTTTTGTTAGTAACCAAATAATTAAAAACTTATATCAGAACAGTTATCAATTGCTTAATGTACATGTGAGGATCCCCATTTATCTAGCTGATGGATACTTTTAAATTACATAGTTATAAAAGTTATTTAGAAATGGTCCAGTTGGTAATTAAATATGAATATAAAGGTAACCATTTTATTTTAGATGGGTAACCAAATTTACATAAAAATGTTTCAGAACAGTTACCAATTGTTCAATGTATATGTTTACTTTATATTGACAACTTATGATGGAATCAAAATCAAAATATTAATCAATAACAATTTTAGTTACTGTACACCATCAAAAATATTACCAACCATGTGGTTAATGGTTACTAACAGTAAACAATTATATATTCTTCTATTTACACTCTTTTTGTTTATGTTCTGTTAAAGTAAAGCACAACTGGAATCATCTCCATAGTCTAACAACTGAATAAACATTATAAAGTAACCAAATCAATATTAGACAATAACCAAACTGCATAATCTTAGTAACTAAAACATAAACAACATTTTTACATGCCATTTTGAAGGCCTAAATGATGGAATTTGACCAAAAAATCATGCACATCACTAGCAAAGCTTGTGACTTTTGATCGTTGACTCGTTTCCAATGAAATTAGGCTCCGAAAATGCCAAAATCTGACACTCCAAACTTGACAAAAATTATAAAATTACCACTGGATCAAATCTTTCCATAACTATAAAAAACATCAGTACAACTGTACATTAATATTATTCAGCAACCAAATAAACATTATACAGTAACAAATTAAATAGTATACAGTAACTAATATATATAATCAGATTAACAGTTGTATGAAGGTAGCCAATGTAGTCAATAAGTAACCACCAATATAAAAGAAACAATTATAAACCACAATAACATTATACAGTAACCAAATAAACACCTTACAATATCTAAATACATATTAGACAACAACCAATATATATGGTAATATTACTGTTAGCTTATGGTCTGTAAAGTAACCAACTCAATGTCAGACAGTAACCAAACTACATAATGTTAGTAACCAGAACATGAACTGGGGGTAATATTATGCAGCAACCATTGCAATTTTACATAGTAATCAAGTCAGCATTATATACTAACCAAATCCAGATTAGACAGTAACTAACAGTTGCAGGAAGGTAACCAATGTATTTAATAAGTAATCATTAATATAAAAAATATCAGTAGAATAATCTTTAAAATTATAAAGCAAGCATATAAACATTATACAACAACCAAATCAATAATAACCAGTAACCAAATCAATAATAAACAGTAACCAATTTATATGTATTTAGTAACCAGAGTATAAAACATATTTTAAAATGCATTTTGCATTCAAAACATTCATTATTCTGACTTTGTGACCATTTAAAGAGCGAAAAATCTGAGAAAGGTAACCAATAGACGAATATGTAGTAAACACAGGGTAACACTATGCATATAAATTGGAAACTCAAATACCTCGGTATACAAATTTGTAACGAATCAACAATCAGTGCAGTACGATCAACAATCAGTGCAGTACGATCAACAATCAGTGCAGTTGCAGTAAGTATCTGGTTACAGATCTTGAAGTTGTTGTCGTTCTTTTATGTTCTTCTCCGATCTCAGAGTTGCGTCGCGACAAGAGATCTCTTCTTCTCCGGTAGATACGTCGTTGATCTGTTCTTCTCCGTTCTTAGTGTTGCTGTCGATCTTAGCGTGCCGTCGCGACAAAAATTTTTACCTTCTCCGATCTCAGTGGTGTGTCGCGCCAGAAGATTTGGATTTCTCCGATATCAAAGTTGCGTGTTCTGTTCAGTCGCTTGAATGTAGGAGCGTGTTCTGTCCTGTTCAGTTGTTTGAATGTAGGAACGTGTTCTGTGAGACCCCAGATTTTATGAATAAATATTTAATTTTTCTCGAAATAATTTTTTTTATATTATGGTGTAGATTTGATATAATTGTTATGGGTAGTATTTATAAATTTTGCAAAATATGCAAGTTGTCATATTATATTCGATTGGTCGGAGAATATTCTTTTTGTCGGGGAATATCCGTACGACGGTACAATCATTGGTGGACCCCACAACGGAATTATTGTCGGATTGAGAAAACGACAAAAATACTTTATGAAAATAACGGCGGAAGTTTTACCGTTGATACTGTTGAACTACTCGGTAGTAAAAGTACAGTAATACGCGTTGTTGCATAGTAGCACACGGTATTGATTATTGATATTTATGTGAGAAGTCGCTCAGTTTGATTCAATTATTGTTGATTAATAATATGAGTTATTATAACGATAATGACGTTTTGTTTTATTCGTATTATTAACTTAATAAAACAGAAACATCTTTTTTATATAAAACAGAATACTTTATTAAAGTTATTCTATAAATAGAATATATTATATTTTATTATGCATAGTGTTGCATAGTATTTTGCATAGTGTTGCATAGTATTTGCATAGTAAAAATCTTTTTATATAAATAGAATATATTATATTTTATTTAAAAAAAATTTCTTTAAATATGGACCGTCAGATTAAAGTAAATCAATATGGACCGTTCATGGATTAGTTACTATGCATTCCATTTTCCTATAAATAGAAGCTCATTTCTTCATTATTTTCTTACGAATTCACTGAACTCTAGAGAGAGAAAGTATAGAGAGAATAAGAGAGAGAGAATAAAAGTATTTTGCTACTTCACTTTTCCAATATCTAGTTCTTTTAAGGTAGGGAATATTATTTCTTTTATATTCATGAAGAGAACTTCTGTTATTCCATTCTTTATTATTCTGTTGGAATAACCTGTATACGCGGTCTACCCTATACTTGGTGACATTCTTCTATTATTCTGTTGGAACATCCTGTCTGTGTGTTTTACACCGGACCTGGTTCCGTTTTTATTATTATTCTGTTGGAACATCCTGTCTGTGTGTTTTACACCGGACCTGGTTCCGTTTTTATTATTATTCTGTTGGAACATCCTGTCTATGTGTTTTACACCGGACCTGGTTCCGTCTTGTTGTTATTCTGTTGGAACATCCTGTCTGTGTGTTTTACACCGGACCTGGTTCCATTATTTATTATTCTGTCGGAATATCCTGTCTGTGCGTTTACGTCGGACCTGGTTCCATGATTTATTATTCTGTTGGAATAACCTGTCTGTGCGGTCTATCGCATGCATGATGATTTCTTTTGTTATTCCATTCTTTATTATACTCAGTTGGTTAAGTTTTGACTTCTATACTCCATGAAATTTGTAAAATATCCTTGATAATTGCGTTTCATCCAGTATATTTTCATGAAAATATTATTCTAAGTATTCTTGAATTTTACTCCACAAAGCAGTATCATGTTAACAATTTGGACGTTGTTAATTCTGGGATAAATTAATTCTTGAACTTGTTTTATTGAATTCTTATGTCATTGTCATCATCCTCATGTTTATAAAATGTTGAAAGTCATCTGTGGCCTGTAGTGCATAGATGGACTTGGTATGATTATGACCAGGAATTATTCGGTATAATCATGACTGTAATGTTATAAATGATGTGGTAAAAGTCCTCATTGGCCCGTAGTGCGTTGATGGACAGTTGTTGGCATGATCATGACCATTAATGAATACACGAATATCCTTGACCGTAGTGCAGGGGTGATTCGATGATGTGGATTATTTTATTAAGCTGAGTCCCAGCAATCACAGTGTTAAAAAACCTTTTAAATCATAAAAGATAGTAGAGTTTATTTTCTACTTGACTCTTTTAATGGATTGCTTGTTCCGCTGCAGTTAAACTTGATGTCTATTATATTTTATCAGTTTAACATTGTTGAAGGCTAATGATAATTTATTCTGCATTATCTTAGTCATAATATTTCTTACTGGGCTTGTTGAGCTCACCCTTTCTTTCACTGTTCTCTTCAGGAAATGAGAACGTAGCTGGGGCAAGTCGGGAAACGGAGTGATGGTTCGAATGATAGTATTAGTTAGTAGTCCTCACTATTCAATGTAATAGTGTGCTAATAAATGTAATGAGGACTTCTTTTGAGTATGAATACTCTCTAGAAGATAATATTTGTATTCAAACTCACAGTTTATGTTTTGTCGTATTGTACACGACAGTTGTATTAGTAAGTTGTATTTGAATTTTGTACCATGTAAGTGGCGACCCAAGATGGGTGATGTATACCTGATTTTGGGGGCATCACATGTTCTGTTCAGTTGCTTGAATGTAGGACTGATTTTAGTAACTTTATATTGTGTTGTTTTATTTTTGTAATTATGTTGTGTGTTTTATTTTTGTAATTACTTTCTAATTGTTGTATATTAGTGTTAAGGACCCAAAACTAAACTCACAATGGGCCGAGCTTGGTCTTCATGTAGCTCAACCTCATCCCGTTGTAGGCTCGACCCAAAAGTATGTAAATGAAAACACAACATATGAATGTATATAGGAAAATTTTCTCCAAGACGAACCGAATTATAAAGATGGTTTTCTGAAATATAACAACGGTTCAAACCGTCGCTTTATATATAATCGGCTTATGCTATAGCGACGGAAAAACCCGTCGCTATAGCCGGTTCGTTTTTGGTCCACTTCTTTCGGTTCGCTGGAGAAGCGGATATATATATATATATATATATATATATATATAATATTATTGTATATTATATTAATTATAGCTGTAACATTGAAATATAATAGCAAAGTATTGAATACAAATTGTACAATAGTTATGTTAATTTCTTTTATTGAATCTGGACTAATGCATGTTTTCTTTTTTCCTCCAATGACCAGCTATACTAGGAGATTCAAAATGGTAGATCGCGTGAAATATTTGGTTGGAGTTGAAATAGGTCATTTTAATTAGGAGTTTCATTTAGTTTTTGTTTATTTTTAACTTATTAATTTTCTTTTAGGTTTTTGTTTGGGCTTGTTCGAATATATGAGTTGAGTTTGAACAATATTATCAATATACTATAAGTCTGAATGTGTTGAATCCGTACCTAGACTCTTTAATATTTGATTGGATTGAACTTGAATAACTTTAAACTCGACTTACTAAGCCTAATTGACATCCTAACCCTAATATTTTTGATATTTCGGCCTAATTAATAGTAATATTAACAATAATAAAAATTCCATGCATGCATAATTCAAACTTCATTGCAACATACTACATACATACCTAAATCGCATAACCGTACTAATTAAAAATTCATATTTTAACCACTATATATCAACTACGTACATTGACCAGAAATATTTCCTTAAAATCATATTAACTTTTATATATAATTCTTTAGAAATATTCCATCAACATTTTTGTGCAAATTGATAATTTTGGTAGCCTAGCCTACCTAGGCCTCTAGCTAGGTAGGGCAAAAGAAAAGATCATAATTAAAGCTACTGTTGGGAAAAGTACGCCAAAAATAATCTATATCTCAGGAATTACTTTTCTATATTGTACAATTAAATATGAAATCAATAAAACCAATTATGAGAACAAAAATAATAAATAACCATCCACAAGCAAGACACCAAATTTACGTGGAAAACCCTCTAAAATTAAGAGGTAAAAACCACGGGTCAAACTCCGAATCTCCACTATATCACTAATAACGGACTTACAATAATCCTCTCAAGTTTTATGCCCTAAAACTTGAGGTTACACAATAAATTGAGATAGTACAAATTTACCTTTAATTAGATTGAGAAACCTAGTTAACTTCACCACCCAAAAACACCCCAAGCAATAAAGTCTTCAAGCTTTCAATTGAACGGAGATGATGGCGAATACCCACGAACAACAAACTGTAATTCTCTCAATTTATTCTTTTGGTATCTTCTTACTACCAAGCTTATCTCATATATCAAATAAGACTCCCTCATAGCCTTATTTATAGTACTCTTCTTAATCCATTCCTATTATGAATTAGAAACAATTTATTCTCCTAATCAAATTAGGGATCACATCTCCTTGTCTTGGTCACCAACCAATCTAACATGTAAATGCTTTTTAATTTCAACTTGGATTCCTTTCATGTAATCTTCAATTCCAATATTGCTTCCATTAACCCAATTTCTAATTGGATTAATATCAAGTAAACCCATTTACTTGCTCACAAAGAAAATCAATTCTTTTCTATCTTGGATTATATCTCATGGGTGAGAACCCACACCCAACAATCTCCCCCTCCGAACCCATGAGAGGAGGGATCACCAACCACAACTCTTTACTCGGAGTCAATTCCAATGAAGTCTTAGCTCAACTCAAGCTTCTTGGAATTTTTAAATATCTTCATGTCCGACTTTGTCTCATCGGCATGGTTCTTCTCAATGGGAGGATCTAACTCAAACTTGACAGATTTTTGCTTGCCAAATTCATTCACAACCGCTTTGTACCCTGGCTATGAGCTATAACTTTCCTTCTTCACTTTTGGTACCCATTTAAATCGAAGAGTTTTTCTCTCGTGGTTCTCATGCAAGGCTTTTCTCCCATCTCACACGGCTTTGTACCACACCTTTTTTTGCCTAACTCCCCCATCTTCAACACCTTTCATATGCGCCCGCATCGTATAAAGAGTGTCTGCCTTCTTACCTCTAGTCACCACTAGAGACCCTTTGGTGAGCTTCCACTGACCTTCACCAAAGTAACTTTTATAACCATTCTCATCAAGTTTACCAGCAGAGATCAAATTAAAACGAATATCCGGAACATGTCTGACTTCTCTCAGCATCAACTTGCAACCACTGTTAGTTTCCAAACAAATATCTCCAATGCCTATAATCTTGGATGCACTTCCGTTTTCCATCCGCACATGGCCAAAATCACCACTACTGTAGGATGTGAAGATTTTACCACGCGAAGTACCATGGAACGAAGCACCCGAATCAATAATCCAATCATTAACATGACACTTGGGTTTATCATCACAAACAATAGCTACATCAACGTCGGATAGATACACAATCGAATCTTTATCCTCATCTTTTTCCTTAGACTGCACCTTCTTAAAAAATTTGCACTCTCGTCTTATGTGACCCAGCTTCTGGCAGTGAAAATAAATTACTTCTTTTCTATCTCTTGACCTTCCTCTGGATTTGTCATCTTCAGGAGAGTTTCTCCCTTTGTTTTTGCCCTTACTCTGTGCGACAAAAACTTGTGACTCAACACTAATCACCATAGTATCTCTTAGCCTCTGTTCCTCGTTAAACAAACTATCCTTAACTGTATCCATAGTCAGCTTGCCATTAGGAGTGGAGTTACTCAACGATACAACCAGCGTCTCCCAACTATCAGGCAAAGAGCTCAACAACAACAAAGCCTGCATCTCATCATCAATGACCATCTTCATCGTACTCAACTGATTTATCAAACTCTGAAAATCACTCAAGTGTTCTGCAACGGAGTTTCCATCTTTGAATTTAGAATTCATAAGCTTTCTAATCAAAAAAGCTTTATTTTGCGCTATCTTCCTTTCATACATAGACTCCAATTTCTACCAAAGAGCATAGCCTTTAGTTTCCGTGGCAACACGATGAAATACACTTTGATCAATCCACGATCTGATCAGACCAATAGTCTTCCTGTTCATCTTGTTCCACTGCGCGTCACTCTTGTTTGTGGGCTTAACTCCATCGTTCTCAAGTGGCTCGTACAAATCCTTGCAGTAAAGCAAATCCTACATTCTTGGCTTCCAAATTGCATAATTTGTAGCCTTGAGATTAATCCTGCAACCTGCTTTCCAATCCTCCATTTAATTCGCACAAGAAAACCACAAAAATAACCAATCTCTTGATACCACTGTTGGGAAAAGTACACCAAAAATAATCTATATCCCAGGAATTACTTTTCTATATTGTGCAATTTAAATATGAAATCAATAAAACCAATTATGAGAACAAAAATAATAAATAACCATCCACAAGCAAAACACCAAATTTACGTAAAAATTAAGAGGTAAAAACTACGGGTCAAACTCCGAATCTCCACTATATCACTAATAACGAGCTTACAATAATCTTCTCAAGTTTTATACCCTAAAACTTGAGATTACACAATAAATTGAGATAATACAAATTTACCTTTAATTAGATTGAGAAACCTAGTTAACTTCACCACCCAAAAACACCCCAAGCAATAAAGTCTTTAAGCTTTCAATTGAACGGAGATGATGGCGAATACCCACGAACAACAAACTGTAATTCTCTCAATTTATTCTTTTGGTATCTTCTTACTACCAAGCTTATCTCATATATCAAATAAGATTCCCTCATAGCCTTATTTATAGTACTCTTCTTAATCTATTCCTATTATGGATTATAAATAATTTATTCTCCTAATCAAATTAGGGATCACATCTCCTTGTCTTGGTCACCAACCAATCTAACAAGTAAATCCTTTTTAATTTCAACTTGGATTCCTTTCATGTAATCTCCAATTCCAATATTGTTTCCATTAACCCAATTTCTAATTGGATTAGTATCAAGTAAACTCATTTACTTGTTTACAAAAAAAATCAATTCTTTTCTATCTTGGATTATATCTCATGGGTGAGGACCCACACCCAACAGCTGTAGGGTTTCGTCACAGAAATGCACAGCGAAAATAGAATAAATAAAAAACAATTTCGAAACCCTAAACAGGATCCATGTGAAAATCAATTAACTCAGTGGTTAGAAATTATACCGATTGTGAAAATTAAATTGATGCGCTCGAATCTCCAACGCAATCCAAATGAATCGCGCCTCTACGGTATCCACACGAACGCTCCGTGAATCGTCCTACAATCTGCAGAAGAAGGAACTGCGGTACTAGCCACCAAGGATGAGGATTTTGGAACTGTTTCTCTCTAGTCTCTCTCTAAGAGCGGCTAGGATTTTTGTTTATGAATAATACCCCTAAGTGGCTGCTATATATCATATATATAGTAGTTAAAAGGTATTAATCAAAACCTAATTTTTTTATAAAATCCGAATTTATATATATATATATATATATCTTAATTAAGTCTTACTTAATTAATATACATATATATACAAATTATCCTTTTAATTTAAATTCGTGATTTAAATACTATTAATCATATTAATATATTTAAATTCTCAAAATTTAAATTAATTCTCTTTTAAATTACGTTCTATGTGTGTGACCCTATAGGTTATTATTACGTTGGCAATAATTTTAAAATCATATTATAAAATTATAAACAGTGAGCGACATCTAGTAATGCATCACTGCTACCCAAGTAATAATAAGATCGATGATTCGATGCAACCTTTTCGTGACCAATGTTTCAATGTAATTTAATCCTTTTAACCTTAATATCCTAGATTAAACTCGAGTCATAGAATGTGTCATACTCTTCATAATTTAATCTGAGTTTTCTTGATCAACGAGTAGACTATGTGAAACAAATCACTATTTGAGCATGGCCATGCATTTCATAGTCCTACTCAATCAAGAGGCCTATGGATATCACCCATAATATATAGGATGGTTAAATTCCATCTAGATCACTCATATTTCTCACACGATTCATGATGAACCCAATAATCACCTTTATAGTCCACCCTATTAAAGGTGACATTTGATGATATCAAGGTACATAAATTCTCGTGTAGTAATATAGCGATTTCAGGTCGGAGGACCATTACATCATTGTCACTATGAGAATTGCTAATGACATTTCGCATAATGCTCCATATAGAATTCTCATGGTGGGTCTGTCCAGTACATCGTTCTCTAACATGTACCTATGCATTGACTTAATATCTCATATATTTATGACCAATGCGATTTGGTCATCAGTCAATCCTTATACTAGTCTTAATGCATCATTGTTGTCCCATCAACAATGATACTCGACTAGGGACATTTAAGAACAATGATACTAATTATAATTATATAATCTCATGTTCAAGTCACATACTTGAAACTATATAATTTGTATCATTATTCTAAGGATTTTTATTATGTTAACATTTATATAACGCAGTAAATAAAATCATAATAAAATCATTCATTTATTCAATCAAACATAATATTTAAACGTTAATCAATTATATCAAATAATTGGCCTCTAGGGCATAAACTCTAACAGTCTCCCACTTGCACTAGAGCTAATCACTCATGTATCTAATACCCATGGAACTAGTGTGACCGTCGTGCTTCTGCTGCGACAAAGCCTTGGTTAGTGGATCTGCAACATTATCATCTGTTGACACTCTTCCTATATGTACATCTCCTCTATCAATGATTTCATGGATGAGATGGTATCGCCTAAGTATATGCTTGGATCGTTGGTGAGATCTGGGTTCCTTAGTCTGTGCAATGGCTCCATTATTATCACAGTATAGAGCAACCGGATCAACAATGGTTGGAACAACACCAAGTTCAGTGATGAACTTTTTAATCCATACAGCCTCCTTGGCCGCACTAGAAGCAGCAATATACTCAGCCTCTGTTGTAGAATAGGCTACTGTCTCTTTCTTCGAACTCTTCCAGCTAACAGCACCACCATTAAGGCAAAACACAAAACCTGACTGAGACTTATAGTCATCATTGTCAGTCTGAAAACTAGCATCTGTGTAACCCTTTACTGCCAGTTCGTCTTCAACTCCATATACCAAAAATGAATCCTTAGTTCTTTTTAGGTACTTGAGGATATTCTTGACTGCTGTCCAGTGACCTTCACCTGGATTTGACTGGTTTCTGCTCGTCATGCTCAAAGCATACGAGACATCCGGACGAGTACATATCATTGCATACATGATAGATCCAATTGCCGAAGCATAAGGGATCTTTGTCATACGCTCCTCATCACCTTGTGATTTAGGACATTGGGCCTTAGAGATCTTTACACCATGAGTCATGGGTAAGTGTCCTCTTTTTGCCTCTTGCATGCTGAACCGTTTCAGCACTTTATCAATATATGTACTCTGACTTAGGCCGAGCATTTTTCTCGATCTATCCCGATAGATCCTGATACCTAAAATGTAGGCTGCATCGCCTAAATCTTTTATGGAGAAACATTTTCTTAACCATATTTTTACAGCCTGTAATAAAGGAATGTCATTCCCAATAATTAATATGTTGTCAACATATAATACTAAGAATACAATGTGACTCCTACTAACCTTCTTATATATACAAGGTTCATCTTCATTTTTTATAAAGCCAAACTCTTTGATTGCTTCATCAAATCGAAGATTCCAACTCCGAGAGGCTTGCTTCAATCCATAAATGGATCGCTGCAGCTTACATACATTTCCAGCATCCTTTGGAGTGACAAAACCCTCAGGTTGTGTCATGTACACATCCTCAAGGAGATTTCCGTTAAGGAAAGCAGTTTTGACATCCATCTGCCAGATTTCGTAATCGTAAAAGGCTGCAATAGCAAGTAAGATCCTGATGGATTTAACCATTGTCACCGGAGAAAAGGTTTCATCATAGTCAACACCTTGAACTTGTTTGTAACCTTTTGCTACCAGTCGACCTTTGTAGGTTTGTACATTACCATCCATGTCGGTTTTCTTCTTGAAAACCCACTTGTACCCGATTGGTTTTATCCCTTCGGGTGGATCAACCAAAGTCCATACTTGGTTAGTATACATGGAGTCCATTTCAGATCTCATGGCTTCAAGCCATCTCTCAGAATCTGGTCCATTCATAACTTCTTGGTAGGAAGCAGGCTCATCCTGATCTATGAGCATCACATCACCTTTTTGAGTCACAAGATATCCATAATATCTCCCGGGCTCTTGGCGTGTCCTACAAGATCTACGAATTCCTTGCGTAATTTGAGCAGGTTCACTTTCCACAATTTCTTGTGGTTCCTGCTCACGTTCCAACTCAGGTTCAATGATATTTTATGGTTCTCGAATTTCTTCGAGTTCTACTTTCCTCCCACTGTTTCCTTTAGAGACAAATTCTCTTTCTAGAAAAATACCAGTTCGAGCAACAAACACTTTATTCTCAGAAGGTTTGTAGAAATAATACCCTTTTGTTTCTTTTGGGTATCCCACAAAATTATATTTGTCAGATTTGGGTCCGAGCTTGTCAGAATCCAGACGTTTTACAAACGCCTCGGAACCCCAAATCTCCATGAACGACATACTAGGACGTTTCCCAATCCACATCTCATATTGTGTCTTCTGAACCGTCTTTGTAGGAACACGGTTAAGTGTGAATGCAGCTGTCTCTAGGGCATGACCCCAGAAGCTTATTGGAAGATCTGCATGACTCATCATTGATCGTACCATGTCCAACAAGGTTCGATTCCTCCTCTCAGACACACCATTCCATTGTGGTGTTCCAGGTGGAGTGAGCTGTGATATAATACCACTCCTTTAGAAGGTCATCAAAGTCTTGGCTTAAGTATTCACCTCCTCGATTGGATCGAAGGGCTTTTATGCTTTTGCCAAATTGGTTTTGAACTTCATTCTTGAATTCCTTGAACTTTTCAAAGGATTCGGATTTGTGTCTCATTAGATACACATATCCATATCTACTGAAGTCGTCAGTAAATATAATGAAGTAATAAAACCTACCTCTTGCTAACGAACTCATGGGTCCACATACATCACTATGTATAAGTCCCAATACATCACTATCCCGTTCACTGTGTCCAGTGAAAGGGGCTTTAGTCATCTTGCCTAATAAACAAGACTCGCATTTCTCATATGATTCAAAATTAAATGAATCCAAAAACCCATCTTTATGGAGTTTTGATATGCGTTTCTCATTTATATGGCCCAAACGATAGTGCCAGAGATATGTCGGATTTGAATCATTTGATTTAAATCGTTTTGTATTTATGTTATAGATAGGCATATCTAAGTCAAGAATATAGAGACCATTAAACAATTGTGCAACACCATAACATATATCATTTAAGTAAAACGAACAACGGTCGTTCTTTATTATAAATGAAAAACCTTTCTTGTCCAAACAAGAAACAGAAATAATGTTTTTGCTTATAGTAGGCACAAAATAACAATCTTCTAATTCTAAAACTAGCCCAGAGGGCAAAGATAAATGATAAGTTCCTACGGCCAGTGCATCAACTTTTGCTCCATTCCCAACTCGTAGGTCAACCTCTCCTTTTGCCAAAGTTCTACTCCTTCGAAGTTCCTGCACATTAACACAAATGTGAGAACCACATCCAGTATCCAATACCCATGATGTAGAAGTAGACAAGTTGACTTCGATAACATATATACCTGAATCAGAAGTCACACTTCCTTTCTTTTTCTTCACTTCTTCCAAATAAGCATGACAATTCCTCTTCCAATGTCCAGGTTTTCTACAAAAGTGACAATCACCTTCTTTAGCCACCCCACCTTTAGGTTTTAAAGTCTGTTTTGTTTTGGAATTAGGTTTGGCACCAGAATTAGATCTTATCTTTTTCTTGCCTTTCTATTTTCCCTTAGCATTCCCCTTTTGCACCATCATTGTGGGAGCGGGTCCTGCCTTTTTCATGTTGTTCTCAGCAGTTCTTAACATGCTCAACAACTCAGTAAGGGGTTTCTCAATTTCATTCATAAGATAATTCATAACAAATTGAGAGTAGCTGCTGTTTAAGGATTGCAAAACAAGATCAGTTTGGGCTTCCGGAGTGATTGGAAAACCCAACCTATCAAGGTACTCAATATACCCAATCATTTTCAGCACATGTGGACCAACTGGATCACGTTCACCCATCTTGCAGTGATACAACGCCTTGCTTGTATCATACATCTCCTGTCGAGCATGCCCTTCGAACAATTTCTTGAGATGCTTGATCATCTCATAAGCATCCATCAACTCATGTTGCTTCTGAAGCTCAGCGTTCATGGTTGCTAGCATGAGACAACTCACGTCCAGAGCATCATCTTGATGCTTCTTGTAAGCATTATGCTCCGCACGTGGTGCAGTGACAGCCGGTGGTACAGGAATGGGCCCATCAAGGACATATAGCTTACGCTCTTGTTTGAGGACAATCCTCAAGTTCCTGTGCCAGTCAAGGAAATTAATCCCACTCAGCATGTCCTTCTCAAGGACTGATCGTAGTGAAAGACTACTTGTGTTGTTGTTGTTTGCCACTGATATCTACAATTTATAAGTGCCAAAATAATAAGTCAAATTGCAGAGTTGATATTGTGTAATTGATAATAGTACATTCAAAATATAGCTCTCACTATTTTATTCAAATTAATATCCCTCACCATTAATTCGGAAAGCATTTTCTATTAAATCTTTCTAGTGAGCCAAGATCCATATTTCATTATGACTTAAGTTAGCTTTGGCTAATCTCTTAAAACACAATTATTTAGGTAGACAACCCTTTTGTCAATTATATCATATATAACTCTTGGATAGTTTGGTAAACAACATTTGTTTCTAGTCTATCTAATGGTACCAACCAAACTCTATGCCTCTAAGTTCACAATCCTATTGAGATAAATTAGTTAAGTCGGGCCCAATGATTTTAACAGTTTGGATATCACAATTACCCTATCGCATCTTACCTAGATAAATAGGGTACTTTGCTTTGGCAAACCTACATCTATTGATCAAGGTCTTGATGAGTGTTATTCATTGGAAGGCATCTGATTTAGACTTAATAATTTAATGAGGGTTTTTTTTTTAAAAAAATTAGATCTCACCAATTTATAATCTTATTAAGCATGCACATTATTTATTATATCATATCGCATACAAGCATAAATAAAGTGCAAAATTAAATGTGTCACAGTTATGGCCCAATCCACTGTCAATCTTTTCAAGCTAATGAAAGATTGAAGGTCAATCTAAGGTGGTAAAAGATCTTAAAATAAATAGTTTCCTTGGATCTTCATCATGCATGTGCCTCCTCTCCATCATCATCTTTCATCGTGTTCTCCATCTTGTCATCTTCATCGATTACAGATTATTACATAACATAAAGAAATCTCGAGTTACATTCGAGGGGATTTAGATGAGAAGAGAATATTACATTAGAATTTATAGAAAGGCACGACATGCAAGCCGTATTTCAAAACCAAAACCACTAACCTACGGGTCAAAAAGGCCATAACTGTGCACCATGCATATCACAATAAGCACATAACATTTTATATACAATTAAAGAAAACTATATATAACATATTGGGGTTACGACCATCGTGCGCTAAGACGGGGGGGTCCAAGGGGGGGTCTCCCCCCTGGTGGTGGTCCGGCTGAAACAGTTTCAGAATCATACATTTTAATCTACCAAAACACCCATAATAACAAATCATATATGTCCAGTTTCGATTTAATCATATTAAAACGAATAACAGTACACCCAGAATTTATCATATATGTCCAGTTTTGAATTAATCATATTAAAACGATTCTTCATGCTTCTAATCCGATTAGAACAGTTATATTGTTATTCCACCGATTAAAGATACGATTAACAGTATCATCATATATATTACCAGAATACACATACAACGGAATATCATATATTCAATTTCATATCGGTAAACATGCATCATCATATATCATATATATCGAATACAATTAAAACACGTAATCTGAATTAATCTTTTCGCAAGTAACTCTGACACCACTGTAGGGTTTCGACACAGAAACGCACAGCGAAAATAGAATAAATAAAAAGTAATTTCGAAACCCTAAACAGGATCCATGCGAAAATCAATTAACTCAGTGGTTAGAAATTATACCGATTGTGAAAATTAAATTGATGTGCTCGAATCTCCAACGCAATCCAAATGAATCGCGCCTCTACAGTATCCACACGAACGCTCCGCGAATCGTCCTACGATCTGCAGAAGAAGGAACTGCGGTACTAGCCACCAAGGATGAGGATTTTGGAACTGTTTCTCTCTAGTCTCTCTCTAAGAGCGGCTAGGGTTTTTGTTTATGAATAATACCCCTAAGTGGCTGCTATATATCATATATATAGTAGTTAAAAGGTATTAATCAAGACCTAATTTTTTTATAAAATCTGAATTTATATATATATATATATATATATATATATATATATATATATATCTTAATTAAGTCTTACTTAATTAATATACATATATATACAAATTATCTTTTTAATTTAAATTCGTGATTTAAATACTATTAATCATATTAATATATTTAAATCCTTAAAATTTAAATTAATTTCCTTTTAAATTACGTTCTATGTGTGTGACCCTATAGGTTATTATTACGTTGGCAATAATTTTAAAATCATATTATAAAATTATAAACAGTGAGCGGCATCTAGTAATGCATCACTGCTACCCAAGTAATAATAAGATCGATGATTCGATGCAACCTTTTCGTGACCAATGTTTCAATGTAATTTAATCCTTTTAACCTTAATATCCTAGATTAAACTCGAGTCATTGAATGTGTCATACTCTTCATAATTTAATCTGAGTTTTCTTGATCAATGAGTAGACTATATGAAACAAATCACTATTTGAGCATGGCCATGCATTTCATAGTCCTACTCAATCAAGAGGTCTATGGATATCACCCATAATATATAGGATGGTTAAATTCCATCTAGATCACTCATATTTCTCACACGATTCATGATGAACCCAATAATCACCTTTATAGTCCACCCTATTAAAGGTGACATTTGATGATATCAAAGTACATAAATTCTCGTGTAGTAATATAGCGATTTCAGGTCGGAGGACCATTACATCATAAATTCTACATTTTGATCATATAATACCTCTAATAAATTTTTCTCATATACCTCTTCTTCCTCTTCTTCCTCACTCTCAGCTATTACCTCTGCGACTATCTCAGGTGCAACTATCAATTCTTCACTCACCACATGTATATCTCTAATTCCTTCTTTGTCTGACATCACATTATCATAGTTAGTAATTAGAGGTATCTCCACAGTCTCATTCACTTCATTGTTAGCATTCTCAGCTGCCATTCTCAAATACTGCCATAAAACAAGGGTTAATTAAGCAAATTAACGTATCACATAATATCTGTATATTATGACCGACCAACAAATAAGCTTAGGTAGGACACACCAGCGAAGGATTTACTCATCTCTCCCCTCCTAGTTGTATTTCTCGATCTCCGCCAGAGATCATATCCCTAAGCTCTGATACCAAAATGTAACGGCCCCAAAATAGGTCCATTCCATCCAACCTATTATGAGTCGCCAAATATATGGTACAGAAAATAACTACAACTTTATTACAACAATTGTCGTGCAAAATACAACAACACATATGTTGTGAGTTTGGATACAAATATATACCAAATGTGACTCATGTTTCAACCGTGGACATCACCTCACAATGACACCTTACATAAAGGTATACTCAAAAACTGTTTTAAAAATTAGAATCTTTGGGAAGTGCTCAAGAAAACCTTCGTACATGGGAGGCCATGCTTCTAGGTTATGATAGATATCATATGACCACAGAATTATCCTTGGTTGACCCAATAGACCCCAAAGAAAAACGAGAAGATTACTATCATATTCTTCCCAATGGTGAGTCTTCTCTTGACTTATCATTATCTCCACTGTCTCTAATTGAGAATTATTCTTCAAACAAACACCAAGATTATATAGGTAGTGCTCGTATATATATTCAGCAAGTGGATGAGCACATCCTTGTCTTATGATGACACGAGGTTGTATGTCGTTAGACATCTTGTATGATAGTGACGAAACACCCTTCCAACGTTGGGTTCGCCTCACCCTATTTTCTTCACCAAATATAACTACTAAATGATGACCACCGTTCTATTCCCTTGTTACCCCCGCTCGACCCAGCTACACTCTTATTACCTGAAAGGAATTGTGAAACAAAAGGGTGAGCACAACTAGCCCAGTAAAGAATATCATGACTAAAGATAAATTATCAATAGTCTTCATCAGTAATAAATTAGAGATTTAGAACATATGGTAGATGATAAAAATTTCTACCATAGTTGCAGCGGAACGAGCAATCCATTAGAAGAGTCAAATAGACTATAAAGTCTATTATCTTCTCCATGTTAAAAATCCACCAACAATATTTTATCCCTGTAACATCAATCAACAATTCTGGTCCACAATCATATGAATAACTCATAATCATAACTGTAGTTCTAAATTTCTCTTCTCATCCAGGATGAAGATAATTTTCATCACCTATCTTTACCTGAAATATCAAAGATCATGGTTACACCAAATCACATTTCCTGTTCATAATCATACTAATAACTTCATCTTTGCACTACGGTCAAAGATATTCATTTGTATCACCAGTTGGTCATGTTCATCTCAACATCTGTTCATCTTTGCACTACTGGCCAAAGATATTCAACAACATGTCATCTTTGCACTACGGGCCAAAGATATTCATCAACAATTCATCTTTGCACTACAGGCCAAAGATATTCCTCAACAGTTCATATTTGCACTACGGCCAAATATATTCATCAACAGTTCATATTTGCACTACAGGCCAAATATATTAATATCTCAAAGAAATATATAATCATTTCAGAATTTATATAAACAATAATTATAACCATGTTGATCAATTCACCTTTGCACTTAAGCTAAAGATATTCACTTATAAATTCAATGGTCATGATCATACCAGTCAACAATTCAACTTTGCACTACTGGCGAAAGAGAACCCATAGTCATGATCATACCAGAAATCTATCCATCTTTACACTCAAGTCAAATAGAAATATCATCATTAGGGTTATAAAAATATTATATATGATAATAAAATCAATATAATCAACATATAGATTTAATCTCAAGAGTAATATTCATAAACTAACTATAATTTTGTCAGAAAAAGAAACCAATGTTGTCGTGAATAGTAACTCGTGAATAGTAACTCGTGAATAGTATACTCGACACAAAAAGGTAGAAATTTTACAATAAAATACATACCAATATTTCGGTATAATGATATTGAAAGAATAATATTTCTTAAGCTTATAAATAATTTATTTTAATTGTTTACACTTTACTAAATAATGCATTTAATCATCCTAAAATGCCAAACTCATAAGATTTTATCACCAATAACCAAAAACACTCATCAAAAATATGCATATACCTCATATAGGATTCTCAAGCCATAAAATCCTATTTTCTAATTTTCTTACTTCACAAAACATATTTAATTCATTTACTCATAACTAGACCATTTTCATGAAAAATACCAAATCAGTTTCAAAAATATTTTTTTTCTAGGATTTAGCATAATATAGTCCTATAGTGAACATATATTTTTCTCAGAATTTTTAAAAGTCATTTACTATTTTTCATATAGCCAAAATAGCCGAATAGTTAGACATTTATCAAAAATTATAATTTTATCTAAAAATTCTGAAATTCACAGAGTATAATCCTATCATATACATGTACTCCCAATAAAAATTTCATCAATTTTGGAGTTAACCACAAGAAATTATAAGCGGTTACTTTTAAAATAGTCTTTTCTCATAAAATTCATAACTCTCAATCTATACATCCAAAAATCACCATTTTTGGACACAATCAAGCAAACTCATCAAAATATCATTTAAATTTTTTCAGAATTTTTGAAGGTCAGAAAAATTACGAAACTGGAAAATATAACAACCTTTAAAATCCCTTACTATCCCTTACCTCAAAAGTGCAGTATTTCTGACTGGAATGCAAAGCCGAAAGAAACTTGCACTGAATAGTAACTCTCAAAGTATCTAAATACTTACAAAATATGCTTCATAATATAGAGAGAGAAAGAGAGAAAGCTTATATTTCTGGTGTGATTTTTAATTCTAACTTAGCCCTCTATTTATAGGAAAATGTTAGCACGTCGAAGCAGACTTAACCAGCAACCTGATGGCTTTACCTGCTACTATTCCCACCCACCACATTTGAATAAAAATCTCAGCACATTTCTTCACCAACCAAAAGTGGGGCCCACCAATTCTAGAATTTTCCACCAAAATGATTAACTCCGAAAATTCAACAATTTCTGAACCAGTCATCTCGTAAAATTCCTAACAAATCATACGTTCATTTTTAACGGTTCAAAATTTAGGGACATATACTCAACTTATATATGTATAACATATCCAAAAATTACCACGATTCAACGGTCGGATTAAAAATTATAACCCTCGAAAAATATCTCAAAAATCCTGATTTTTAATACCTCCATTCCGACAAAAATACTGATAAAAATCTTAACATTAACTCCTTCATTTTTAACCACAAAAATATATCCCTCATTTATATCCATATAAAATAAATATTTTCTTATCATATGAATTAATAATTAATTATTCATAAATAATATTACAAAATCACATTTATGACAACCAGGCTGTTCCCAGGAAAGAGGGGGCTTTCCAATAAGAATTTCTTCTTACTGGCGCGCAATTAGGTGACCAAACCTCTCCTTAGACAGAACTTTCTAGACATTGCCAACAATGTTATCTAATAATATTATTCAAATAATATGAATTATTGATCTGATAATAGAAAATACTGTGCAGTGACAATTATTGAACAGCAATAATATAAAATTTTAACGTAGCAATTATTGAATCAATAAAATAAAATATTGAACAGTAATTACTGTAACAATTATTGAGTAGTGCCTTCTTACGTAAGAATCAATAATTTCAAAAATACTATGCAATACCGTGTGCTACTGTGCAATAACGCGTATTATTGTATTTTAACCACCGAGTATTCCAACAGTGTTAACAGTAACAACTACGCCGTTATTTGTAAAAACTCAAATTTATCGTTTTCTTCACCTGACAGTTATTCTGTTATGGGGCCCACAAATGGCTGTACCGTCGTACGAATATTCCCCGACAGAAAGAATATTCCACGACCAAACGAATATTCCCCGACAACAATGAATATTTTATAACCACTTGTGTATTTTGAAAAAAAAAATTCATATATCATCCTTAACTTCAACATTTATCAATTTAAGCATTTACTGAATAGTAATTATAAGAAAAAATGAATACTTTTATTTCATAAAATTCGGGGTCTTACATAAACTCTAACAACAGCTACATATCTTTTGAGAAGTTAATTAAAAGGACTTTATATATATATATATATATATATATATATATATATATATATATATATATATATATATATATATATATATATAGTCCGCCTCTCCGCAAATTGGAAGAAGCGAACTAAGAACGAACAGACTATAGCTACGATTTTTTCCGTCGCTATAGTATAGAAAATCTGTTTTTTATGCTATAGCGACAGAAAAAATAGTCACTATAACCGGTTCTGTGACGCCCCCAAAATAGGTATACAACACCCATTCTGAGTCGCCAAATACATGGTACAGAAAGCAAACTATAACTTCAATAATACAATTGTCGTACAAAATACGACAACACATACTGTGAGTTTAAATACAAATATTGTCTTCTAGACAATATCCACACTCAAATAAATCCTCATTATAATTATTCAAACACTATTTTACAAAAATAGTGAGGACTGCTAAAACATCTTTCTAGAACCATCACTCCATACCCCGACTAAATCCTGCTATGTTCTCACCTCCTGAGCAGAAAAATGGAATAAAAAGGAAAAGGGTGAGCTCAACTAGCCCAGTAAAGAATATTATGACTAAGATAATATATAACAAATGCAGCAGAAACAGCAACTGCAGCGGAAACAGCAAACCATTAGAAGAGTCAAGTAGAGAAAAAATTCTACTATCTTCTAAGATTTAAAAGTCCATCATCAATATTTTATCCCTGTAACATCAATTAATAATCATCTTTATCCAAATATTCATCTTTGCACTACAGGCCAAAGATATTCATTTGTATCACCAGTCGGTCAGGTTCATCTCAACACCTGTTCATCTTTGCACTACAGGCCAAAGATATTCATCAAGTAATCATACATCTTTGCACTACAGGCCAAAGATATTCAGTAATATCATCATTTAGGACTGAGGATGATGAAAAATATCTTAAAGAAAACGAATTCAGTGAGACAGAAGGACAAATAGTAGGGATTCGTATAACAGTTTATCCAAGATCAATAATACTTCATAATAATCAATTGTGAAGCAGAATTCAAAAATAAAGATCAAAATATGGATACAATCAAAGATAGTAACCATAATAGACATCTTGGACAAAAAGGGAAAATTTTATTTTTCGGTGAATAGTGCCATATTCGTGAATAGTGCCGTATACGTGAATAGTAACGTATACGTGAATAGTAACCCCGATACAAAAAGTTTTAAATTTGATAAAAACTCATGTTAATATTTCAGCATAATGATATTGAAGAAAATAATATCATTAAGAAGAAAATAATATCCCTTACCTCAAAATATCAGTACTTCTGGTCGGAATACCGGTATAAGGCTGAAAGAAACTTGCTCTGATGAATAGAAACTCTCAAAGTATCTAAATACTCACAAAATACACTCAATAATCTAGAGAGAGAAAGAGAGAAAACTTGTTTCTGGTGTGATTTTCAATTCTAACTTAGCCCTCTATTTATAGGAAAATTTTAGTAGGTTTGACCTGCAACCTGATGGCTTTACCTGCTACTATTCCCACCCACCACATTTGAAATATAATTCAGCACATTTCTTCACCAACCACAAGTGGGGCCCACCAATTCTAGAATTTTCTATCAAAATGATAAACTCCGAAAATTCAACAATTTCTGAACCAGTCATCTCGTAAAATTCATAATAAATCATACGTTCATTTTTAACGGTTCAAAATTTGTGGACATATACTCAACTTATATATGTATAACATATCCAAAAATTACCACGATCCAACGGTCGGATTAAAAATTATAACACCCGCAATATTTCTCAAAAACCCTGATTTGATTTTTAATACCTCCATTCCGATAAAAATACTGATAAAACACCTCAACATTAACTCCTTCATTTTTAACCACAATAAATATATCCAACATTTATATCCACATAAAATAAATATTTCCTTATCATATGAATCAATAATTAATTATTCACAAATAATATTACAGAATCACATTTATGACAACCAGGCCGTTCCCAGGAAAGAGGGGGCTTTCCAATAAAGATTTCTCCTTACTGGCGCGCAATTAGATGACCAAACCTCTCCTTAGACAGAACTTTCTAGACATTGCCAATAATGTTATCTAATAATATTATTCAAATAATATGAATTATTGATCTGATAATGAAAAATACTATGCAGCAACAATTATTGAAACAATAATAATATAAAATATCAACGCAACAATTATTGAATCAATAAAATAAAATATTGAACAATAACTACTGTAACAATTATTGAGTAGTGCCTTCTTACGTAAGAATCAATAATTGGTGCAATACCGTGTGCTACTGTATTTTAACCACCGGGTATTCCAACAGTTTTAACGGTAACAACTACGCCGTTATTTATAAATAACTTATACTTGTCGTTTTCTTCATCCAATCGCTTTCCGTTATGGGGCCCACACAAGGCTGCGCCATCGTACGAATATTCCCCGACAGCAAGAATATTCCACGACCAAACGAATATTCCCCGACAAAATGAATATTTTATAACCACTTGCTTATTTTGCAAAATTTGCACATTTCACCCATAACCAAAGTATTATATCAAATTAACCCCTTATTATTCACAATAATATTTAGAGAAAATTTGATTTTATTCATTAATAAGTTGGGGTCTTACAACCTCCCCTCCTTATGAAATTTCGTCCTCGAAATTGACGTATGTACCTGATGTTTCAAAAAGGTGAGGATACCTCGCTTTCATTTCTGATTCTAACTCCCAGGTCATTTCTTCAATAGCATGGTTTCTCCACAAAACCTTAACTTGTGGTATAACCTTCGTGCGTAGGACATGCTCTTTCCTATCCAAGATCTTAACAGGTACCTCCTCGTACGTTAAATCTTCAGCTATCTCGTCTGGTTCTAACTCAATAATGTGGTTCGGGTCTTTAATATATTTACGAAGCATAGATATGTGAAAAATATTATGAACACGAGACATGCTTGGAGGTAATGCGAGTCTATATGCCACATTTCCTATTCGCTCAAGAATCTTAAATGGACCAACAAATCTTGGATTGAGCTTTCCTCTCTTCCCAAATCTTGTAACTCCCTTCCATGGTGCAACACGTAACAATACATGATCCCCAATATTAAATTCCACGTCCTTCCGATGAAGATCCGCATAACTCTTTTGTCGATCCTGTGCCGTTTGTATACGTTGTCGAATCATTTGGATCTTCTCTGTAGTAATCCGTACCAACTCTGGTCCCAAAAATGTTGCTTCACCCACCTCGTCCCAGCATACTGGAGAACGACATTTTCTTCCATACAACGCCTCGAATGGAGCCACACCTATGCTCGCCTGATAACTGTTGTTGTAGGAGAATTCCACCAATGGTAGGTACTTATCCCAACTCCCTTTGAGATCTAGGACACAAAGTCTTAATAGATCTTCAAGAGTTTGAATAGTCCTCTCTGATTGTCCGTCCGTTTGAGGATGGTATGCCGAACTGAATCGTAAATCCGTGCCCATAGCTTTCTGCAAGCTAACCCAAAATTGTGAATGGGTCACGATCTGAAACTATGGATACTGGCATGCCATACAATCTCACAATCTCGTTCACGTACATACTAGCAAGACGTTCAAGGGAATAAGTCTCACGTATCGGCAAGAAATGAACGGACTTGGTTAATCTATCAACAATAGCCCAAATCGCATCTATACCTTGAGAAACCTTGGGAAGACCAGTAACAAAATCCATAGTAATGTGTTCCCACTTCCATTTTGGAATCTCAAGTGGTTGCAATGGACCCTTTGGTACTTGATGCTCCGCTTTTACACGTTGACAAGTTAAACATCTCGAGATAAACTCCGCGATCTCTCTTTTCATATTGCTCCACCAAAATGTATGTCGAAGATCGTGATACATTTTGGTACTCCCAGGATGGATTGCAAACGGTGTGTTGTGTGCCTCCATCATTATTCTATGCTTCAAGTCAAAATCGTTAGGAACACAAAGTCTGGAGTTGACTCGAAGTATTCCTTCTTCATCGATTCTTGCTTCTGGAATATCACCTTCTTGCACTTTCTTCTTCATACGCATCAGCTCCATGTCCGTAGCTTGAGCAGCTTTAACTTTATCGATTAAAGTCGGTTCTACTCGTATATTTGATATCATCATGTGGGTACTTGGAGCCTTCATCTCTATCTCCATCCTTTGTAAGTCATACAAAATGGGCCTTTGTGTTAACAACATTGCACTCGTACCCGCGTATGATCTTCTACTCAATGCATCAGCTACTACGTTCGCTTTTCCAGGATGATATTGGATGGTATGATCGTAATCTTTCAACAGCTCAAGCCAACGTCGTTGTCGCATGTTGAGTTCCTTTTGGGTGAAGAAATATTTGAGGCTTTTATGATCCGTATATAGATCTCCACTTTCTCCCCATACAGGTAGTGTCTCCAAATCTTCAACGCGAAAAACGACTGCTGCCAACTCCAAATCATGAGTAGGATAATTCCTCTCATATTCTTTGAGTTGTCGCGAGGCATAGGCTATGACTTTCCCATGTTGCATGAGAACACATCCTAACCCTTTGCCTGAAGCATCGCTGTAGATAACAAATCCATCCGAACCAGATGGTATTGTCAGAACAGGTGCCGAAATGAGTCTTCTCTTGAGTTCTTGAAAACTCTTCTCACATTCCTCACTCCATACGAATTTTATATCTTTCCGAGTCAGCTGAGTTAACGGAGTAGCGATTCGAGAAAATCCTTCCACAAATCTCCGATAATAACCAGCTAAGCCCAGAAAGCTACGTACTTCAATTACTGACTTAGGTTGCTCTCAACTGTGACTCATATCCCAATCTTGGATAGCACGTCACAATGACACCTATCAGTTTACTACCACACGAATATGGCATCCCTACGGAGAGTCTGGCTTCAATGCATTCCACAAAGGAAGTCACCAGATAAAGGCTCGGGTACAAACTTCTACGGTTAGGTTTTTAACTCCTGAAGTTCAATAGGAGTCATTCGATATGAGATTTTAGAAGTGAGTTTTGTACCGGGTTCAAAGTCGATACAAAATTCAATATCACACTTTGGGAGTAAGCCAAGAAATTCTTCAAGAAATACGTCAGAAAATTCTCTAACAACAGAAATATTATTCAAATCTGACGTGTTTTTGTTCAAATCCATAACATGGGCTAAGAAAGCTTGACATCCGTTTTTCAATAAACGAATAGCTTTGTGGCTTGATACAACAGTGACTGATTTTAGTGGTTTGGTTTCTTGAATTCGCATAACAGGTTGGTTAGGAATATGAAAACTAATAACCTTACGAAAACAATCAATTTTAGCATGATGAGTGGTTAACCAATCAATTCCTAAAATCACATCAAAAGCAAGTATCTTTAAAGAGATAAGGTCAACAGGTAATGTGATTGTGCCAACTTGAATTAAGCAAGATTTATAAACTGTAGATGTAATGAAAGTTTCTCCTAACGGAGTCTCCACAGATAGGTCAAAGTCTAATTTCTCCGGAGTCAAGTTTAAACGTTGAGCACAAGCAGGAGAGATAAAAGAATGGGTAGAACCGGAATCTAATAAGGTATAGACTTCGCAAAATTTATAATTAACTAACCCATGCTAACTTCGTTCGGGTTCCTCGCATTCTGACCAGTCACGAAAAATGCTCTTCCAGAATCGCCGACTTTATTTTGTCCGTATCCGCCTTTAGTGTCACCGTCCCAGCTGGACTTGGTTTTTCTACAGAACACTCTCGAGCTATATGACCCTCCTTTCCACAGTTATAACATACCTTAAACTGTTGTGGGCAGTTTGGGCTGATATGTCCTTTTCCGCATTTATAGCATATGACCGGTGGTCGTTCTCCTCCCCTAGAAACAGTTGATGTTTGTGCTGACGTCTTCACGTTATCATTGTTGTACCTTCTCTTCTTGAAATCTCCTTCCGACTCGCTTCTTCTATTATCACGACCACGATTACCACCAGAGTGGTTACCGCTTTTGTCCGAATGTTTTCCTCCCTGCTGGTTTTCATTGCTTCGATGACTGCCGCCACCGGTATGACCCTGGTTGTGGTCCCTCGGTTGCACATACTCATTATCTCGCTCTAATAATTGAGCCCTGTTTACATCATCTGAATATAAAGAAAATTTATGAGAGATAAGATATTGTCGAATCTCGGATTTTAGACCTCTCAGAAACATCCTTGTCATTCGTTCCTCATTTTCGACCAAATGAGGTGCAAACCTAGATAACTCTGTAAACTTCGCCTCGTACTGGGACACCGTCATGTTGTTTTGTTCCAGTCTGATAAACTCCACCTCCTTCATATGACGAATACTTTCTAGAAAGTACTTGTCATTGAACAGTTTTTGAAATGTTTCCCAGGACATGTTGAGTGCGTCAGGCTGGGTACGCTTCACAGACTCCCACCAGTAGTCTGCCTCACCGCGGAACATAAAGGTGGCGAATGGAACCTTCTGTTCCTCCGTGCATCCCAAGACATCGAATATCTTGGTAATTTGCTTGACCCATGTTTCCGCCATGATCGGATCCGACTTTCCCTTAAATTCTGGTGGTCCCAATTCTTTGAACTGCTTAGCTGTGACAAACCGCGCGTTGTTATCATTTCCACCCGTATTCTGCACACGAGTCTCCCTCGTCTGATTTTGCATGAACTGCAAAAAGCTCCTAAACATTCCATCATTCATCGCTTGCTCGGTAACGTTGTTTACAGGAGGAATATTGCCTTCCTGTTGCACGTTTCCTTGGGTGGTGATCAAGGTGTCTCCACGGTCTGATTTGCTCCATTATTAACGTTCTCAGCTGCCATTCTTAAATACTGCCATAAAACAAGGGTTAATAGTCATGTCATATATTATCCCTATACTCTGACCGACCAAATAAACACCAAATAAACTTAGTCAAGTCATACTAGCGAAGAAATTCCCCGTCTCTCCCCTCCTAGTTCTTGTCTCACATCTCAGCCAGGGATCATATCCCTAAGCTCTGATACCAACTGTAACGCCCCCAAAATAGGTATACAACACCCATTCTGAGTCGCCAAATACATGGTACAGAAAGCAAACTATAACTTCAATAATACAATTGTCGTGCAAAATACGACAACACATACTGTGAGTTTAAATACAAATATTGTCTTCTAGACAATATCCACACTCAAATAAATCTTCATTACAATTATTCAAATGCTATTTTACAGAAATAGTGAGGACTGCTAAAACATCTTTCTAGAACCATCACTCCATACCCCGACAAGATCCTGCTATGTTCTCACCTCCTGAGAAGAAAAATAGAACAAAAAGGAAAAGGGTGAGCTCAACTAGCCCAGTAAAGAATATTATGACTATGATAATATACAACAAATTATCATTAGTATTCAACAGGAAAAAATCTGATAAATATAATCGACAACAAGTTTTAGATCAACAACTGCAGCGGAAACAACAAACCATTAGAAGAGTCAAGTAGAGAATGAATTCTACTATCTTCTAAGATTTAAAAGTCCATCATCAATATTTTATCCCTGTAACATCAATTAATAATCATCTTTAACCAAATATTCATCTTTGCACTACAGGCCAAAGATATTCATTTGTATCACCAGTCGGTCATGTTCATCTCAACACCTGTTCATCTTTGCACTACAGGCCAAAGATATTCATCAAGTAATCATACATCTTTGCACTACAGGCCAAAGATATTCAGTAATATCATCATTTAGGACTGAGGATAATGAAAAATATCTTAAAGAGAACGAATCCAGTGAGACAGAAAGACAAATAGTAGGGATTCGTATAACAGTTTATTCAAGATCAATGATACTTCATAATAATCAATTGTGAAGCAGAATTCAAAAATAAAGATCAAAACATGGATACAATCAAAGATAGTAACCATAATAGACATCTTGGATAAAAAGGGAAAATTTTATTTTTCGGTGAATAGCGCCGTATTCGTGAATAGTGCCGTATACGTGAATAGTAACTCCGACACAAAAAGTTCCAAATTTGATAAAAACTCATGTTAATATTTCAGCATAATGATATTGAAGAAAATAATATCATTGAGAAGAAAATAATATCCCTTACCTCAAAATATCAGTACTTCTGGTCGGAATACCGGTATAAGGCTGAAAGAAACTTGCTCTGATGAATAGAAACTCTCAAAGTATCTAAATACTCACAAAATACACTCAATAATCTAGAGAGAGAAAGAGAGAAAACTTATTTCTGGTGTGATTTTCAATTCTAACTTAGCCCTCTATTTATAGAAAAATTTTAGTAGGTTTGACCTGCAACCTGATGGCTTTACCTGCTACTATTCCCACCCACCACATTTGAAATATAATTCAGCACATTTCTTCACCAATCACAAGTGGGGCCCACCAATTCTAGAATTTTCCATCAAAATGATAAACTCCGAAAATTCAACAATTTCTGAACCAGTCATCTCGTAAAATTCATAATAAATCATACGTTCATTTTTAACGGTTCAAAATTTGTGGACATATACTCAACTTATATATGTATAACATATCCAAAAATTACCACGATCCAACGGTCGGATTAAAAATTATAACACCCGTAATATTTCTCAAAAACCCTGATTTGATTTTTAATACCTCCATTCCGATAAAAATACTGATAAAACACCTCAACATTAACTCCTTCATTTTTAACCACAATGAATATATCCAACATTTATATCCACATAAAATAAATTTTTCCTTATCATATGAATCAATAATTAATTATTCACAAATAATATTACAGTATCACATTTATGACAACCAGGCCGTTCCCAGGAAAGAGGGGGCTTTCCAATAAGGATTTCTCCTTACTGGCACGCAATTAGATGACCAAACCTCTCCTTAGACAGAACTTTCTAGACATTGCCAATAATGTTATCTAATAATATTATTCAAATAATATGAATTATTGATCTGATAATGAAAAATACTATGCAGCAACAATTATTGAAACAATAATAATATAAAATATCAACGCAACAATTATTGAATCAATAAAATAAAATATTGAACAATAACTACTGTAACAATTATTGAGTAGTGCCTTCTTACGTAAGAATCAATAATTGGTGCAATACCGTGTGCTACTGTATTTTAACCACCGGGTATTCCAACAGTATTAACGGTAACAATTACGCCGTTATTTATAAATAACTTATACTTGTCGTTTTCTTCATCCAATCGCTTTCCGTTATGGGACCCACACAAGGCTGCGCCGTCGTACGAATATTCCCCGACAGCAAGAATATTCCACGACCAAACGAATATTCCCCGACAAAATGAATATTTTATAACCACTTGCTTATTTTGTAAAATTTGTACATTTCACCCATAACCAAAGTATTATATCAAATTAACCCCTTATTATTCACAATAATATTTAGAGAAAATTTAATTTTATTCATTAATAAGTTGGGGTCTTACAGGTTCACTCTTAATTATATATATATACAGTAAAACCTCTATTTAGGAATAGACTAGGGACCAAACTATTTGTATTCTAATTGAGAGGTTATTACTAAATAGAGTTATTAGTACAAAATATTTTTCGAACACCCAAAAATATCCACTTTAACAAAAATATCAATAAAAACTCCCTAATAATTATTATTCAAAAAATATTTATGCAAAGTAGTCTTTTAATTTATAGGAAAATGTGGTCTTTTATAAGAAATGTAGTAAAAATGTAGTCCTTTTTAGGAAATGTAGTCTTTTATAAGAAAATGTAGTTCTTTATAGGAAATGTAGTCTTTTATAGAAAATATAATCTTTTAAAATTAATATTGTCTCTCTCTCATATATATATATATATATATATATATATATATATATATATATATATATATATATATATATATGAAATTATTACTGTATAGATGTATAGTTTCTTAATACGAAACTTAAAAAGTATATAATATATTATAATTTAGAAGTTATTCTTATTTATAATTGACCCAAATTATTACTAAATTTTTTTATAATATTAAAAAAATTATTCTTATATAGAATATTTTTAAATAGTAATTTTAAGGGTTTGAGCGTATATCGTATCACTAAAAGACGCATGGCTGCCTGCATGAATCAACATGCGCATCAATAATCTTAACATAATAATTCTATATCTTACAACCTGGCTAGCTATATACCATACAAAATTCACAGCTATATATTACAATATCTCTAGACCAGATCCCAAGGAAGAATGTAGCTGTATCTACAAAGAGAGAGAGAGAGAATGATCCGGTTGGAAGTTTTTAGAGGTAGAGATATCTCCATGACAATTTATGGGATTCGGTTATCATAAAATTAATTTGATAATAAATTACTTAATACAATATTAATACATAAATAAAAATATTATCTTTTAACCTGTGTATCCACATTAATTTTATGCTAATTACTTTCCCAATTTATAATTGTGACAAATTTAAAACTTTATATATACAAGGCCTTCCTCACTGAACAAGATGTTTAAAGTTATATTTTTTTGCACATATTTAAAGTTAAAATAAAAGAAAATAAATTAAGTTTGAAGAATACCCATAATAGACCTTAGGTAAGTACACTAATGAATGTTTTTCTTTCTTAAAGTAACAGACTCTACTTTTCGAAAATAAACTATTATTTATGACGTATTTTTTTATATGTTTTTAAAAGTATTTTTTGTGGACATAAATTGTTATATATACTTTTAGATATTCTTTTGATAACAAATGTTAATTATCAAATATCTTCTCACTCAGATTCTCACCCACCAACAAATCGGGACAAACCCTTTGTCTTCATTTTGAATTAATGTTGGATTGTGATATATATGGTATATTGAAATCAACTGATTAAAATGAACAAAATATATATATATATATATATATATATATATATATAGTGCTAGATCCTACATAATTTGGAACCCTAATCACAACCAGAATTAAGTATCTTCTTTTTGAACACCTACCAAGATTAAAACACAAATGCCATAACTTAATACCACCTTCAATATACCTGCTAGGACACCAAAAATATAGTTCCATCATTCGAAAATATATCCTAAAAATAGAAGTAAGGTAAAATTGTTGTGTCAGGCCTAAAATGTGGGATAATACCAGTTGCCTCCGGAAAAAAAAAAGTTTTCACTTTAAAACTATAGTTGAATGAGCAGACTTTTTGTAATGGATTAGTTGATCAAATCTCTTCTCACTGAGATTCTCACCCACCAACAAAACGGGACGACAACCTTTTGTCTTCATTATTAATGTTGGCTTGTGATATACATATGGGTCCATCCCTTCGATCCCCACCACCCCAAGCCTAAAACTTCCATTATACCTATGCCTCTCTGCTTTATATGTTTGACAGTACTGTGAGTATCAATCATGGCATTATCATTCTTTATGGCTAGCTAGCAGAAAATAGGCCTAGCTCACACAGCTAGATACTCCCTCTTCGACTCAGACTCTCATTTATATATATATATATCATGCATAGTGCTGAAAACAATATTTTTTGGAAAATTATATTTTCAGCTATCATAAGAAATATCATTTTTAGCTTAATGCAAAATATTTAAATACATGTGCATGATATAACTGGCCCTGGAAATAATGTTTTCTGCATGCCTGAAAATATTGCTCTATATATGCATGGTTTGATTATTAGACTATATATATATATATATATATATATATATATATATATATATATATATATATATATATATATATCATGTACACCTAAAAATGTTTCCATCATTTAAAAACTCCATTTTAGGACAGAAATTGTTAATCCTTATTAAAAGGCTAAAAAGAACTTAATTAATTACATGCATGTGGTGAGGAAATTAAATTGTAGAAGGTGTCTAGATAACTATGTATATGTGCTTGACTACTACCTAGCTCCTCCATCAATAATTTTTCCCTCTCACAATAATTATAAGCTATATTCTTTTACAGTCATTAAAATATAAGTAGATTGAAATCAACTAAAACGAACAAAATATACAGTCCTAGCTCCTACCCCTAATCACAACCACAAGTATCTTCTTTTTGAACACCTACCAAGGTTAAAACACAAATAATGTCATAACTTAATACCACCTAGGACACCAAAAATATAGTTAATTCCATCATTCGAAAACCCTAAAAAAACTAATCAAGGCCAGTCACGAGTTAAATTTAAACAAAATTGAAGTAGAGATTTATAAGAAAATATATTAAATCTTAGGGTTCCATTATACTCAAAACTAATCAAGATCAGTACTCTCTTATTCTCAAAACAACACAACATTAGACTAGAGAAATTAATAAAGTCTTGGTAATAATAAATCAACCATAAATTTATATGCAGTTCATCGGTTAATTAATTAATTACTTGAAAGCGCTACCATAATCTTTGCTTGCTGCTTCAGTAATTGAATTCCACTCCCACATTCTGTCCGGAAAGCCGGCCTGCACCGAGCCCGGCAGCATGCTGAGAGCAAGTGACTGTGATTGCGGGACAGGCTGCACAGTAGTAGAGAATTGTGAAGGGTGGTTATAATTAGGATGATTATTATGATAAAGTTGCGGCTGGTTCACTGAAACTTGTTGATAGCTTATTAGTCTATGAAGATCATCGATTGCATTAGGCATCGGCGCAAAAGAGGAGCTGCCGCCTGTGTAGATGGTGGTGCAATTTGGCGGCGAAAGCGTGGAGCTGATTGGGGCTAATGCAATAATATTGTAATTAGAGTTGCTGTTGGAAAGGCCAGGGGCTGTCCCAATGTCATTGCTAGTACTATTAATTCTATTTGTTTCTTCGATTTTGTGGTCAATATCCGTTTGGATGGCGTTGTGTGTCGCATGATCTTGAAGATCATTTTTATCGGATTTTGAGGATGATGAGGAAGCTCGGGTAGGAAGGGAACGAGGGAGAGACGGGTGGTCTTCTACTCCAGCTCTCTTGTACACACGACAAAGCGAGATTTCAGCCTGTAAAAGATGTGGAATTTGAGAAGATATTGAGTCAATACTCAGCTCAACGTACTCAATACGAAGATATGAAATATATACAGATCAGGACTTAGACATTAAACATGGGGGTTCACTTTCTAAAATTAAGAAATTAGTACAGGGTCAAAAGTGTTTTTTATGCCAATATAGAAATATGATCAATATATATTTCTCTGACACTAATTAAAAATGGATTATTTTGTTGTACTTGATTAATATGAGAGAATCTGTAGTACTATTAATAGCAAGCGGTGTCTTGGGTTGATGAATTTAATGTTCATGCATGTTGCTCTAAGTTTTGTTTGTTAAATTTAGAGGACTCATGAAATGAAAACAATTAAACTTAGTTCAAATAAACCATACTTTTCAGTACGTTATCAGACGACGTGTTCTTTAGCTAGAATTTTCTTTTCTTTTTTGACCTAGCTATGTGCCCATATGCTCAAAAAAAAGAAATGAAAAAAGGAGTTCTACTTCTTTAGGGGTTTGTGGACATTTTTGCTATATATGGATCAAGGTTCTAATATATATGGAGGTGAATTATATACATATATATAATTCACAAACTTTGCAACCATATCTGATAATTAATTCTTGGCCTTGGTGTAAACTAGGTTAATTTAATAGAAAACATTGGATTGGAGATAAAGAAACTTGCAAGAATTCATATTGTTCTTGAATCTCTCATAGGGTGTATAAATTTTCATCATCAAGAGCAAGTAAGCTAAACCCTGATAACTAATTAAAAAATAAAAATAAGCGAACTTCTTGACAAGCTCATTTCAAACTAAACTTTTTCGATCCGTTTATCATTTCCTAGTTCTAGATTGGTAAATTTCTAGTTTTCTAAATCTAGAAACTCAATAGATGAAGAAATTTAAGGGTGGGTCTATACCTTTTGTAGCCTTTCGGTTTCATGATGAGGCAAACGATACTCGTTCATTATCCAACTAGTACGGATGCCTTTTGGAGCTTTCCCAGAGTAGAAAACAAGGGTCTTCTTCAACCCGATTGGACGGAAATTCTCTGTTCGGATCATTCTATCAGCTCCGGTAGCCTTCCAATAGCCGGAAGTTGTCACACGATTAGGCCGATCCCCGTTTCGATACTTCCGATCTCTAGGCACATAAAAGAACCATTCTTTCTCCCCAATTGCTGCCAAGGCTATATATATATATATATATATATATATATATATATATATATACAAAAGACGAGAAACAAAAGTTAAATCAAGTTAAAATTTAGCTAAATAATGAAAACCTATATAAAAATAAATTAGTGTACATACCCTGGTAGTAAATAATTAGGTCTTTATATATATATGTGTGTGTGTGTGTGTGTGTGTGTGTGTGTGTGTGTGAATAAATTAAAGGGAAAAAAGTGTATACCAGGAAGTTCCCAAGGGTCATAACGATAAAGATCAAGAAAAGTGATGAGTTCAAGATTGAAACGCTTGCCCTCAACCTTACGGCGAAGGTAAAACTCAACAAGTTCTTCCTCGGTGGGATGGAAGCGAAAACCGGGCATGACCATGTCATGCTCGTGCTCATCATCACCCTTGTCGTCGTTATGATGATGATGATTATCTTGTTGGTTCATGGTGGAAGAAACTGCCATAAACTAGCTAATGATGATAATAATAAAATGGTAATTAATCAAACTTCCCTTTATAATATATAGAGGTGGTTATGGTCGTACGATAAGAATTAAGGTGATGGTGCAAGTTGTGCACATGTAGGGAAGATATATAAGTGATGATGATATTGATGGTGAAAATATATGTATTAATTGTACCTTATTTTTCCCCAAAATTGAAGTCTTATTATATGGAAATCTCGAGTCAATTTCTCTCTTATTATTAGAAAGATCTACATAGAGCTTTTAGGCCCTACATGGAAGATGAATTATGTGCAATAAGGTGTATAAGATGAGAAAAGGACATATCAAAGGGAGGACAGGGTGGCCAACAGCCCCCTTAGCGGTGGGTTTGGAGGCTTTCTTAATTCTACCATAAATCTTGTTATTTTGCTAGGTTAATAATTCTTATGTTAAATCTCTTTTAGTACTTAACAACTAAATACTTACTTCAATAAAAAAAAATTCATGGTATCAGATCAGCTCTTGGTGTGCGAGGTTCTGAATTCAAATATTTCTGATCACAAAATTGTCTTTAAATTAATTTAATAATACGAATGAATTTTAATTTGTCCCTTCGATCTCCATAAAGTTATATATGAGAGGGAGTATTAATATGATATAAGTTGTTAGTGTCTCTTTCTAATAACTTAAGTTTTTACATGAGTTAGTTACTTAACATTCTTATGATTCTTATGATGGATGTTTTAATTTCAAACCCATGATTATGAGTAGTTGCTCGAATACCTTAATTTCCTATTCTTTTTATTTTTATTTTTATAGTAATACAAATACTTTCATTTAATCTTTGACAATAAGTCAAAGTGTACATTGGGTTGAAAGAATTTGTTCCTCATTAATGTGTAACTATTTGCATTTTGTACAACATTTAATGTATAAAACTTTGAATTTTAAACGAACTCGTTTCGAAAAATAGGATATCTAAAAACTAATATGGAAAATGATGAATCATGTTGTACAAATTAATGCAACAAAGGTCAATGTTCAGGGGTATAAAATGCAAATGCAACAAAGGTCAATTAATGTTCAGGGGTATAAAATGCAAACCTTTATATTTTCTCTAACCAGTAAGAACTTAATTATAAATACACACCCATGCACGTATATTACTCTTTTACGTTTAATCTTGTGTTTGACCTAATATTCTTTGTTTTTTTCTTTGCTGTCAAAAGGTTATTTGTACTAACATAATTTACTTTTTCCATCATTGAGAGTCTGTTATCGATATTATCACTTATATTAGAATGAAGTTGATTATGATAATAAATTTTATAATTTTTTATTGCATTGATTATAGAAAATACTGTATTGATAAGTTTTATAATTTTTATTGCATTGTTCAATGTAACATTTTCCTTATTACGGTATAATTAGTGACAATTTCACCCTAACCGAATCCGTTATGAATTATGATTTATGAAGACTAATTTGTGGAAATTAAAAGACACTAAAATATTTTTGACAAAATCTAATTTTTTTTGCCACAAAATGAAAAATGAAACGAGAGTGAGACACGTAAAGTACCACTTAGCCGGAAAAAAAAATGTCAACAAACTGATGAATACAACATTAGCTAGAAAGAAACAAGAAGCAAGTTAACAGAATAGATGGACGTGACTAAACTTTCTACAGGTACACCGGAGTTGACAACAGGCTAGGCACCATTACAAAAATTTTCCGATATATCATGAGCACATATATATATACACATACCGGAATTAAAGATTCATTTGTTTATTGTATTTAATTAGTAATTATATTAGGTCATTGATAATGCATATTTTTTTTAACATAAATATTACTCTGACATTATCAACCGTATTATCTTAAATTTCAATCCGCCTAGGAGTTTAAGAAAGAGGAGAAATTCATGTAAATTTTTATTGCTTGGAAGTAGTGAAGAAAATAATAATGGGAAAAATTGTTATCATCTTCGTTATCATGATATCGTTCTGTGGTTTTTATTTGAGAATTATAATGCACTTTGGCTTGTTTGTCCACTCCAAGCAAAATTGGTACATGAACACGAGCTTAATATAATTGAATTATGTGGGCCCATGTGCAAAATTAGGGTTCACATGACCTAATTAAATTAAATGCACAATTAGGGTTCCACGACCTCATTAAATGTGCAAGTTAGGGTTCGCATAACCTAATGGAATGAAGATGAAAAAGTCAGAAATAAATGTGCTAGACCGGGAGAAGCCTCCACGTGTCCCGAGGCGGAAGACTCGTGGAGGCGGCTCATTTTGGGAATTGATTGAGGGATTGGATTGGTGGCTAGAAGAACAGGGCAATAGGGGCATTATTCTAAGGACTAAAGGGTATTTCTGAAATTTCCCTGAAGGCATGTGCCTTGCACATGACTACTTTTCAGAATACCTTATAAATACCCCTTCCATTCTATTTGGAAGGGGACTTCTCTCCGAACACAAGACTCGGACTCTTTTAGTAGCTTAAGGCTCGGATATTCCACCTAAAAAGCACTAACAAGATTCGAACACTCTCTCAACTCGAAGAACCGAAGAAGGCTCTTGGAATCCCAATAACCCTAACACGGTTTCCGGATTCTAGGGGTTCTGCCACGCGTTGTTGGAGTAATCGCCCACCTGTCGTTCTCCCCTCTACAATCAACCAATCAATTCCATATTCTTCGTGGATTTCTCTCCTCCTCAGCCAACACGAAACCCTAAGCGAGCAAGGCGCGATTTCCTTGCCCACAAATTACATGCTTAATTTTTGTATCTATATATATATATATATATATATATATATATATATATATATATATATATATATATATATATCATCATTTTTGATAAATTACTTTCCAGTAGGAGTTCTACAATTAATTTATAACTAAAAAATATATCTACTCTAGTACCACAATGATGAAAATTATGGAAAATTGAATTCTCCATAGATGAAGAAATATTATATATATATATATATATATATATATATATATATATATATATATATATATATATATATATGCAGAGGCGAAACTAGGCGGGGGCGGGCGGGGGCAGCTGCCCCCGGTAGGCGGGGGCGGGCGGGGGCAGCTGCCCCCGGTAGGCGGCGCCGGGGGGCAGCCGGCGGCTCGGTAGGCAGCGGCGACCGGCGACCAGTTCTTCTCTTCTTCTCCGACTCTTCTCCGGCAGGATTCGTCTAATGACTGTTTGTTCTGCTAATTAGAGGTAATACCAAACTCTACTCTCTATTAATTTTCATTTACTAGAAAAATTTACTTATTTGTTGATAAAGGGTAGTTGTAATTTAGTTAATTTACTTCTGTTTTGTTGTTGTTGTTGTTGTTGTCGTTGTTATTTTCTTGAAATTAAACCAGTTTGTTCTCGATCTAAGTTCATTTTTTTGATGGGTCTGTTTTGGAAATCTTTTAGAGCTCTTTTAGCTATTGAGCTCTTTTCTTGATGATGTTTAAAGAAAGTCTTGCTTAAAGCTATTAATATGCATACTATTAATGTTTTCTGTTAACTTGTATGCTTTTATGGTATAAATCAGTTAGCTTTTAACTGAATTAGTGACATGGAGTATAGTTGTTAATGTGCGGAGTAATAAGGATGGCGAATTCGGGTTGGAACACAAAGAAATGGCTAATTAAGAAATCTGATTGTTAAAGTGGCGCATATAACATGTTCGCTAAAAGTCCTCTTAGGACTGTTTTTGCTAAAAACTAAGAATTAAGCAAAGCCAAGACCCAAACTATATACATATATGCTTTATATAGCTAATTAAAGAGCTTGGGCAAATCGAATCATGAAAAGGCATTTTAAAATCAAAATAAAAAATTAGTGTGTTCGGTCATTTTTGGGACCTGTTATGACTTGTCAAACGAATCTAAAAAATTAGTGTGTCCGGTTAAATTTTTTTGCCCCCCCTACAAAACCGCTCTGGTTCCGCCACTGTATATATGTATACACGTATATATAGATGCGGCACGTGCGTCCCTATGTGGTATCAATATCATATCATATGCAACCAAGTAGCCAACCCAAGGCAGTCACTAACACCAATATAATTAAGTATGTCATCGTCCTCACCGCTCCACTTTATTATCCCTATATTGCCATGCACGTTCTTAAGGGGACATTCCCAGATGGCACAATTAAGGGCCCTTCTCTCATTTTCAATAACAATTTTGGCTTAAAGCCCTGGTGATATATGTACTCGATCCCATATACTATGTCATTTACGTTGATATTTATGATCGATATAAATTTTTCGCCATATATATATATATATATATATATATATGTATATATATTCCTATAATCTAATTATTTATACCAAAATTTTATTACATGCTACTAGCTAGTTACAGAAAGTTACTACTAGTTGTTTTTCATAATTGTTGGATGCACAGGAAATGAAAACGAAACTTTTGCATGAAATCTAAAAGTAAGAGAGGTTATATATATACATATATAGTTGGAATATTATTATTCCGGTATATTGGTATATGTTTTCAAGCTCAAATTAGGTTTTCTCTATAAGGCTTTGATTCTCTATGTAATTTGTTATTTTGTGAGTAAATTTAAATATAATTAAGTCTCTCTTTAAGTTATCAAAAAATATGTATATATTACATAGAGGCGTACGTATATGGTGGGGGGAGGTGTTGATGGATGTGGGGGCTTGAGGGGAGAGACACAAGTTACTGGCATGCAACTTATATATAGCTATGTTAGGGATGGGTAGATTATTGGAGTCTACTGCGTGGGTGTGTGTACTTGTGTGAGAGAGAAAGAAAATAAAAGAAAGAGAAGACTGGCAGAGTCAAGAGAAGCCCGTGACCACCCTCTCTCCATAATGACAACAACAAGAGCCTTTCTTTTCTTTGTTTTTATTACCCGCCTTTCACATGTTAATTATATGAGAATTGATATTTTTATATAAAAAATTAATATTTTATATAATTATTTTTATATAAAAAGTACTGAATAAATTTTACTTTCATATAAGATATAATTATATGAAAATATCATTTTAATATATTAAAATATTAATTTCTTAATCATATTACTATTTCACTTCTTTGGCCCCTTTTATTAGTACTCTTTATTTCTTAGTATATATTATTATTGATATATATATATATAATATTTTTATATCTATTAATTGGCAAATATGGACATTACCAACTCCACCGCACAATCAATTCCTGCAGGAGACAAAAGTACTTTATATACATACAAGATCATCACCAATTCTCTCTCTCTCTCTTTAATTTACATACACTGCCATTCAATCTCTCTCTCTCTCTCTCTTCTCTATTATTCTATATATATTTATATATATATATATATATATATTTATATATATATATATATCGGTAACGCTTTCTTTTCTTTGCTATGAAAAAGCCAAACTATGTCTTTCTAGAGAACTAAGAAACATTGAAATGCATGGGTCCTAAATAAATTTTTTTTTTTTTTAAAGAGGAAAAAAGAAAAAGAGAGATAGTTGTTATAATAATCCATTCAAAAACTTTCTTTAGCGTGTGGAAAAAAGCGTACTAATTTTTTTTTACATTTGAATTTTTTTTAAATATTTACAATTAGATATATGGAGAAAAA
>CM029019.1:886334-968994 GCA_016801055.1 Panax notoginseng
CTTCATTTTTAACCACAAAAATATATCCCTCATTTATATCCACATAAAATAAATATTTCCTTATCATATGAATCAATAATTTAATTTTCACAAATAATATTACAGAATCACATTTATGACAACCAGGCCGTTCCCAGGAAAGAGGGGGCTTTCCAATAAGGATTTCTCCTCACTGGCGCGCAATTAGATGACCAAACCTCTCCTTAGACAGAACTTTCTAGACATTGCCAATAATGTTATCTAATAATATTATTCAAATAATATGAATTATTGATCTGATAAATGAAAATACTGTGCAGCAACAATTATTGAAACAACAATAATATATAAAATATAACGCAGCAGCATTATTGAATCAATAAAATAAAATATTGAATAATAACTACTGTAACAATTATTGAGTAGTGCCTTCTTACGTAAGAATTAATAATTGGTGCAATATCGTGTGCTACTGTATTTTAACCACGGGTATTCCAACAGTATTAACGGTAACAACTACGCCGTTATTTATAAACAACTTATACTTGTCGTTTTCTTCATCTAATCGCTTTCCGTTATGGGGCCCACACAAGCTGCGTCGTCGTACGAATATTCCCAGACAGCAAGAATATTCCACGACCAACCGAATTTTCACCGACCAAAAATAAATATTTTATAACCAATGCTATTTTGCAAAATTTGCACATTTCACCCATAACCAAAGTATTATATCAAATTAACCCCTTATTATTCACAATAATATTTAGAGAAAAATTTGATTTTATTCATTAATAAGTTGGGGTCTTACATGTTTTGCCACTATCATACAAGATGTCTAACGACGCACAACCTCGTGTCATCATAAGACATGGTTGTGCACATCCACTTGTTGAGTATATCTACAAGCACTACCTATATGATCTTGGAGTTTGGTGAAGTATAATTCTCAATTAGAGACAGTGGAGATAATGATATGTCAAGAGAAGACTCGCCATTGGGAAGAATATGATAGTAATCTTCTCATTTTTCTTTGGGGTCTATTGGGTCAACCAAGGATAATTCTGTGGCCATATGATGTCTATCATAACCTAGAAGCATGGCCTCCCATGTACGAGGGTTTCCTTGAGCACTTCCCAAAGATTCTAATTTCTAAAACAGTTTTTGACTATACCTTTATGTAATGTGTCATTGTGACGTGCTATCCAGGTTGGGACATGAGTTACAGTTGTATATATTTGTACCCAAACTCATAGCATATGTGTTGTTGTATTTTGCACGACAATTGTTGTAATAAAGTTGTAGTTGTTATCTGTACCATGTATTTGGCGACTCAAAATGGGTTGGATGGAATGGACCTATTTTGGGGTCGTTACAAAAACTACTAAATGAACTTTTCTATGCTTCGGAAGAACATCCACAGCTAGAGACCACCGTTCTATTTCCCCGTTTACCCTCGCTCGACCCAGCTATACTGTGACGCCCCCAAAATAGGTCCATTCCACCCAACCCATTCTGAGTCGTCAAATACATGGTACAGAAAATAACTACAACTTTATTACAACAATTGTCGTGCAAAATACAAACAACACATATGCTGTGAGTTTGGATACAAATATATACCAAATGTGACTCATGTTCCAACCGTGGAATCACCTCACAATAACACCTTACATAAAGGTATAGTCAAAAACTGTTTTAGAAATTAGAATCTTTGGGAAGTGCTCAAGGAAACCTTCGTACATGGGAGGCCACGCGTCTAGGTTATGATAGATATCATATGGCCACAGAATTATCCTTGGTTGACCCAATAGACCCTAAAGAAAAACGAGAAGATTACTATCATATTCTTCCTAATGGTGAGTCTTCTCTTGACTTATCATTATCTCCACTGTCTCTAATTGAGAATTATACTTCAAACAAACACCAAGATTATATAGGTAGTGCCCATAGATATACTCAGCAAGTGGATGAGCACAACCCTGTCCTATGATGACACGAGATTGTATGTCATTAGACATCTTGTGTATGTCATTAGACATCTTGTATGATAGTGAACAAAACACCCTTCCAAAGTTGGGTTCGCCTCACCCTATTTTCTTCACCAAATATAACTACTAAATGATGACCACCGTTCTATTTCCTTGTTACCCCGCTCGACCCAGCTACACTCTTATTACCTGAAAGGAATTGTGAAGCAAAAGGGTGAGCACAACTAGCTCAGTAAAGAATATCATGACTAAAGATAATTAAATTATCAATAGCCTTCATCAATAATAAATCAGAGATTTAGAACATATGGTAAATGATAAAAAATTTAACCATAGTTGCAGCGGAACGAGCAATCCATTAGAAGAGTCAAATAGACTATAAAGTCTATTATCTTCTCCATGTTTAAAAATCCACCAACAATGTTTTATCCATGTAACATCACTCAACAGTTCTTTCCACAATCATATGAATAACTTATAATCATAATTGTGACTATAAAATTTTTCTTCGCACCCAGGACGAAGAATATTTTCATCACCTGTCTTTACCTGAAACATCAAAGATCATGGTTACACCAAATCACATTTCCTGTTCATAATCATACTAATAACTTCATCTTTGCACTACGTCCAAAGATATTCATTTGTATCACCAGTTGGTCATGTTTATCTCAACATCTGTTCATCTTTGCACTACTGGCCAAAGATATTCAACAACATGTCATCTTTGCACTACGGGCCAAAGATATTCATCAACAATTCATCTTTGCACTACAGGCCAAAGATATTCATCAATATTTCAAAGAAATATATAATCATTTCAGAATTTATATAAACAATAATTATAACCATGTTGATCAATTCACCTTTGCACTTAAGCTAAAGATATTCACTTATAAATTCAATGGTCATGATCATACCAGTCACAATTCAACTTTGTACTACAGGCCAAAGAGAACCCTAGTCATGATCATACCAATAATCTACCCATCTTTACACTCTAGAGAAAGAGAATTTCAACACCAGGGTTATAAAAATGTTATATATGATAATAAAATAATATGATCAACATCTATTTTTTAATCTCAAGAGTAATATTCATAAACCAACTATAATTTGGTCAGAAAAAGAGAATAGTAACTCGTGAATAGTAACTCATGAATAGTAACTCGTGAATAGTAACTCATGAATAGTAAACTCGACACAAAAAGATAGAATTTCCACAATAAAATCCATACCAGTATTTTGGCATAATGATATTGAAAGAATAATATTTCTTAAGCTTATAAACAATTTATTTAAATTGTTTACACTTTACTAAATAATGCATTTAATCATTCTAAAATACCAAACTCATAAGATTTTTATCACCAATAATCAAAACCCTCATCAAAAATCCGCATATATCATATAGAATTCTCAAGCCATAAAATCCTATTTTCTAATTTTCTTACTTCACATAACATATTTAATTCATTTACTCATAACTAGTCCATTTTCATGAAAAATATCAAATCAGTTCTAAAAATATTTCTTTTCTGAGATTTAGCATAATTAGTCCAATATTGAACATATATTTTTCTCAGAATTTTTAAAACTCATTTACTATTTTTCATATGGCCAAAACCACCGAATATTTAGACATTTATCAAAAATTATACTTTTGTCCAAAAATTCTAAAATTTACAGAGTATACTTCTATCATTACACATGTACTCCCACTAAATAATAAAAATTTCATCAATTTTGGAGTTAACCACAAGGAATTAAAAGCGGTTACTTTTAAAATAGTCTTTTCTCATAAAATTCATAACTCTCAATCTATACATCCAAAAATCACCATTTTTGGACACAATCAAGAAAAACTCATCAAAATATCATTTTGAATTTTTCCAGAATTTTTGAAGATCAGAAAAATTACAAAACTGAAAATCATAACAACCCTTAAAATCCATTACTATCCCTTACTATCCCTTACCTCAAAAGAGCAGTACTTCTGACTGGATATCGGATATGATGCTGAAGGAAACTTGCACTAATGAATAGCAACTCACCAAGTATCTAAAAACTCACAAATATGCTTCATAATATAGAGAGAGAAAGAGAGAAAGCTTATGTTTCTGGTGTGATTTTCAATTCTAACTTAACCCTCTATTTATAGAAAAATTTTGGTAGGTTTGACCTGCAACCTGATGGCTTTACCTGCTACTATTCTCACCCACCACATTTGAAATATAATTCAGCATATTCTTCACCAACCACAAGTGGCGGGGCCCACCAATTCTAGAATTTTCCACCAAATGATATTAAACTCCGAAAATTCAACAGTCATCTCGTAAAATTCATAATAAATCATACGTTCATTTTTAACGGTTTCAAAATTTTGTGGACATATACTCAACTTATATGTATAACATATCCAAATTACCACGATCCAACGGTCGGATTAAAAAATTATAACCCCCGCAAAATATCTCAAAAATCCTGATTTTTAATACCTCCATTCCGACAAAAATACGGATAAAAATCTCAACATTAACTCCTTCATTTTTTAACCACAAAAATATATCCCTCATTTATATTCCCATAAAATAAATATTTCCTTATCATAGGAATCAATAATTATTTATTCACAAATAATATTACAGAATTACATTTATGACAACCAGGCCGTTCCCAGGAAAGAGGGGGCTTTCCAATAAAGAATTCTCCTTACTGGCGCGCAATTAGATGACCAAATCTCCCTTAGACAGAACTTTCTAGACATTGCCAATAATGCTATCTAATAATACTATTCAAATAATATGAATTATTGATCTGATAATGGGAAATACTGTACAACAATAATTATTGAAACAACAATAATATAAAATATCAACGCAAGCAATTATTGAATCAATAAAATAAAATATTGAACAGTAATTACTGTAACAATTATTGAGTAGTGCCTTCTTACGTAAGAATCAATAATTTTAAAAATACTGTGCAATACCGTGTGCTACTGTGCAATAACGTGTATTATGTATTTTACCCACCGGGTATTTCAACAGTGTAACGGTAACAACTACGCCGTTATTTGTAAAAACTTAAATTTGTCGTTTTTTTCACCCGACAGTTATTCGTTATGGGCCCACAAATAGATGCGCCGTCGTACGAATATTCCGACAGAAAGAAAATTCCACGACCAAATGAATATTCCCCGACAACAATGATTATTTTATAGTCACTTGCTTATTTTGAAAAAAATTCATATTTCACCCATAACTTTAAACTTTTATCAATTTAACCATTTACTGAATAGTAATTATAAGAAAAATTGAATACTTTTATTTCATAAAATTCGGGGTCTTACAATCTCCCTCCTTATGAAATTTCGTCCCGAAATTTACGTACCTGGTATTTCAAAGAGTTGAGAATACCTTGCTTTATTTCAGATTCCATCTTCCCTATCATCATGATTTCTCCATTGCTCATCTCTTGTATTTCAGATATCATTCTAGAATACAGCTTCAAAATAAGGGTTAATTGAACAAATTAACATATCACATAATATCCCAATATTATGACTGACCAACAAATAAGCTTAGGTAGGACACACTAGCGAAGGATTTACTCATCTCTCCCTCCTAGTTATATTTCCCGATCTCGCCAGAGATCATATCCCTAAGCTCTGATACCACCTGTGACATTGGACACCCATCATGTGTCAGCACCTCACAAAGGTACCTATCAGCTTGCCACTGCAGAACGGCGTCCCCTACGGAGAGTCTGGCTTCGGTGCATTCCCCATCAACAAGATGTCACCAGATAGAGGCTCGGGGCTCTTTACTTATGGCTGGCTCTGATACCACATGTAACTCTGGACACCAACCTATGTCAGCACCTTACATTGATACCTATCAGTTTGCCACCGCACGAACGGCGTCCCCTACGGAGAGTCTGGCTTCGGTGCATCCCCCATCAACAGGAAGTCACCAGCGAGAGGCTCGGGGCTCTCTTTACTCATAGCTCTGATACCAACTGTGACGCCCCCAAAATAGGTCCATTCCACCCAACCCATTCTGAGTCGTCCAAATACATGGTACAGAAAAATAACTACAACTTTATTACAACAATTGTCGTGCAAAATACAACAACACATATGCTGTGAGTTTGGATACAAATATATACCAAATGTGACTCATGTTCTAACCGTGGACATCACCTCACAATAACACTTACATAAAGGTATAGTCAAAAACTGTTTTAGAAATTAGAATCTTTGGGAAGTGCTCAAGGAAACCTTCGTACATGGGGAGCCACGCGTCTAGGTTATGATAGATATCATAATGGCCACAGAATTATCCTTGGTTGACCCAATAGACCCCAAAGAAAAATGAGAAGATTACTATCATATTCTTCCTAATGGTGAGTCTTCTCTTGACTTATCATTATCTCCACTGTCTCTAATTGAGAATTATACTTCAAACAAACACCAAGATTATATAGGTAGTGCCCATAGATATACTCAGCAAGTGGATGAGCACAACCCTGTTATGATGACACGAGATTGTATGTCATTAGACATCTTGTATGTCATTAGACATCTTGTATGATAGTGACAAAAAGCACCCTTCCAAAGTTGGGTTCGCCTCACCCTATTTTCTTCACCAAATATAATACTAAATGATGACCACCGTTCTATTTCCTTGTTACCCCCGCTCGACCCAGCTACACTCTTATTACCTGAAAGGAATTGTGAAGCAAAAGGGTGAGCACAACTAGCTCAGTAAAGAATATCATGACTAAAGATAATTAAATTATCAATAGCCTTCATCAATAATAAATCAGAGATTTAGAACATATATGGTAAATGATAAAAATTTTAACCATAGTTGCAGCGGAACGAGCAATCCATTAGAAGAGTCAAATAGACTATAAAGTCTATTATCTTCTCCATGTTAAAAATCCACCAACAATGTTTTATCCATGTAACATCACTCAACAGTTTCTTTCCACAATCATATGAATAACTCATAATCATAATTGTGACTATAAATTTTTCTTCGCACCCAGGACGAAGAATATTTTCATCACCTGTCTTTACCTGAAACATCAAAGATCATGGTTACACCAAATCACATTTCCTGTTCATAATCATACTAATAACTTCATCTTTGCACTACGTCCAAAATATATTCTTTGTATCACCAGTTGGTCATGTTTATCTCAACATCTGTTCATCTTTGCACTACTGGCCAAAGATATTCAACAACATGTCATCTTTGGCACTACGGGCCAAAGATATTCATCAACAATTCATCTTTGCACTACAGGCCAAATATATTCATCAATATTTCAAAGAAATATATTAATATTCAGAATTTATATAAACAATAATTATAAACCATGTTGATCAATTCACCTTTGCACTTAAGCTAAAGATATTCACTTATAAATTCAATGGTCATGATCATACCAGTCACAATTCAACTTTGCACTACAGGCCAAAGAGAACCCTAGTCATGATCATACCAATAATCTACCCATCTTTACACTCTAGAGAAAGAGAATTTCAACATCAGGGTTATAAAAATGTTATATATGATAATAAAAATAATATGATCAACATCTATTTTTAATCTCAAGAGTAATATTCATAAACCAACTATAATTTGGTCAGAAAAAGAGAATAGTAACTCGTGAATAGTACTCATGAATAGTAACTCGTGAATAGTAACTATGAATAGTAAACTCGACACAAAAGATAGAATTTCCACAATAAAATCCATACCAATATTTTGGTATAATGATATTGAAAGAATAATATTTCTTAAGCTTATAAACAATTTATTTAAATTGTTTACACTTTACTAATAAGGCATTTAATCATTCTAAAATGCCAAATCTTAAGATTTTTTCACCAATAATCAAAAACCTAATCAAAAATCCCTCATCAAAATCTTAAATACTCATATAGGATTCTCAGCCATAAAATCCTATTTTCCAATTTTCTTACTTCACATAACATATTTAATTCATTTACTCATAACTAGTCCATTTTCATGAAAAATACCAAATCAGTTCCAAAAATTTTTCTTTTCTGGGATTTAGCATAATATAGTCCCATATTGAACATATATTTTTCTCAGAATTTTTAAAAGTCATTTACTATTTTTCATATGGCCAAAACCACCGAATATTTAGACATTTATCAAAAATTATACTTTTGTCCAAAAATTCTGAAATTTACAGAGTATACTTCTAATCATAACATGTACTCCCAATAAAAATTTCATCAATTTTGGAGTTAACCACAAGGAATTAAAAGCGGTTACTTTTAAAATAGTCTTTTCTCATAAAATTCATAACTCTCAATCTATACATCCAAAAATCACCATTTTTGGACACAATCAAGAAAACTCATCAAAATATCATTTTGAATTTTTCCAGAATTTTTGAAGATCAGAAAAATTACGAAACTGAAAATCATAACAACCCTTAAAATCCATTACTATCCCTTACTATCCCTTACCTCAAAAGAGCAGTACTTCTGACTGGATATCGGATATGATGCTGAAGGAAACTTGCACTATGAATAGCAACTCACCAAGTATCTAAAAACTCACAAAATATGCTTCATAATATAGAGAGAGAAAGAGAGAAAGCTTATGTTTCTGGTGTGATTTTCAATTCTAACTTAACCCTCTATTTATAGAAAATTTTTGGTAGGTTTGACCTGCAACCTGATGGCTTTACCTGCTACTATTCTCACCCACCACATTTGAAATATAATTCAGCACATTTTTTCACCAACCATAAGTGGGGCCCACCAATTCTAGAATTTTCCACCAAAATGATAAACTCCGAAAATTCAACAGTCATCTCGTAAAATTCATAATAAAACATACGTTCATTTTTAACGGTTCAAAATTTGTGGATATATACTCAACTTATATATGTATAACATATCCAAAAATTACCACGATCCAACGGTCGGATTAAAAATTATAACCCCCGCAAAATATCTCAAAAACCCTGATTTTTAATACCTCCATTCCGACAAAAATACGGATAAAAAATCTCAACATTAACTCTTTCATTTTTTAACCACAAAATATATCCCTCATTATATTCCCATAAAATAAATATTTCTTTATCATATGAATCAATAATTAATTATTCACAAATAATATTACAGAATTACATTTATGACAACCAGGCCGTTCCCAGGAAAGAGGGGGCTTTCCAATAAAGATTTCTCCTTACTGGCGCGCAATTAGATTGTAAGACCCCAACTTATTAATGAATAAAATCAAATTTTCTCTAAATATTATTGTGAATAATAAGGGGTTAATTTGATATAATACTTTGGTTATTGGTGAAATGTGCAAATTTTGCAAAATAAGCAAGTGGTTATAAAATATTTATTTTTGGTCGGTGAATATTCGGTTGGTCGTGGAATATTCTTGCTGTCGGGGAATATTCGTACGACGACGCAGCCTTGTGTGGGCCCCATAACGGAAAGCGATTGGATGAAGAAAACGACAAGTATAAGTTATTTATAAATAACGGCGTAGTTGTTACCGTTGATACTGTTGGAATACCCGGTGGTTAAAATACAGTAGCACACGGTATTGCACCAATTATTGATTCTTACGTAAGAAGGCACTACTCAATAATTGTTACAGTAGTTATTATTCAATATTTTATTTTATTGATTCAATAATTGCTGCGTTGATATTTTATATTATTGTTGTTTCAATAATTGTTGCTGCACAGTATTTTCATTTATCAGATCAATAATTCATATTATTTGAATAATATTATTAGATAACATTATTGGCAATGTCTAGAAAGTTCTGTCTAAGGAGAGGTTTGGTCATCTAATTGCGCGCCAGTAAGGAGAAATCCTTATTGGAAAGCCCCCTCTTTCCTGGGAACGGCCTGGTTGTCATAAATGTGATTCTGTAATATTATTTGTGAATAATTAATTATTGATTCATATGATAAGGAAATATTTATTTTATGTGGATATAAATGAGGGATATATTTTTGTGGTTAAAAATGAAGGAGTTAATGTTGAGGTTTTTATCAGTATTTTTGTCGGAATGGAGGTATTAAAAATCAGGGTTTTTGAGATAGTTTGCGGGGGTTATAATTTTTAATCCGACCGTTGGATCGTGGTAATTTTTGGATATGTTATACATATATAAGTTGAGTATATGTCCACAAATTTTGAACCGTTAAAAATGAACGTATGATTTATTATGAATTTTACAAGATGACTGGTTCAGAAATTGTTGAATTTTCGGAGTTTATCATTTTGGTGGAAAATTCTAGAATTGGTGGGCCCCACTTGTGGTTGGTGAAGAAATGTGCTGAATTATATTTCAAATGTGGTGGGTGGGAATAGTAGCAGGTAAAGCCATCAGGTTGCAGGTCAAACCTACCAAAATTTTCCTATAAATAGAGGGCTAAGTTAGAATTGAAAATCACACCAGAAACAAGTTTTCTCTCTTTCTCTCTCTAGATTATTGAGTGTATTTTGTGAGTATTTAGATACTTTGAGAGTTTCTATTCATCAGAGCAAGTTTCTTTCAGCCTTATACCGGTATTCCGACCAGAAGTACTGATATTTTGAGGTAAGGGATATTATTTTCTTCTTAATGATATTATTTTCTTCAATATCATTATGCTGAAATATTGATATGAGTTTTTATCAAATTTGGAACTTTTTGTGTCGGGGGTTACTATTCACGTATACGGCACTATTCACGTATACGGCACTATTCACGAATACGGCACTATTCACCGAAAAATAAAATTTTCCCTTTTTGTCCAAGATGTCTATTATGGTTACTATCTTTGATTGTATCCATGTTTTGATCTTTATTTTTGAATTCTGCTTCACAATTGATTATTATGAAGTATTATTGATCTTGGATAAACTGTTATACGAATCCCTACTATTTGTCCTTCTGTCTCATTGGATTCGTTCTCTTTAAGATATTTTTCATCATCCTCAGTCCTAAATGATGATATTACTGAATATCTTTGGCCTGTAGTGCAAAGATGTATAATTACTTGATGAATATCTTTGGCCTGTAGTGCAAAGATGAACAGGTGTTGAGATGAACATGACCGACTGATGATACAAATGAATATCTTTGGCCTGTAGTGCAAAGATGAATATTTGGTTAAAGATGATTATTAATTGATGTTACAGGGATAAAATATTGATGATGGACTTTTAAATCTTAGAAGATAGTAGAATTCTTTCTCTACTTGACTCTTCTAATGGTTTGCTGTTTCCGCTGCAGTTGTTGATCTAAAACTTGTTGTCGATTATATTTTATCAGATTTTTCCCTGTTGAAGACTAACGATAATTTGTTGTATATTATCTTAGTCATAATATTCTTTACTGGGCTAGTTGAGCTCACCCTTTTCCTTTTTGTTCCATTTTTCTTCTCAGGAGGTGAGAACATAGCAGGATCTAGTCGGGGTATGGAGTGATGGTTCTAGAAAGATGTATTAGCAGTCCTCACTATTTCTGTAAAATAGTGTTTGAATAATTGTAATGAGGATTTATTTGAGTGTGGATATTGTCTAGAAGACAATATTTGTATTTAAACTCACAGTATGTGTTGTCGTATTTTGCACGACAATTGTATTATTGAAGTTGTAGTTTTTTCTGTACCATGTATTTGGCGACTCAGAATGGGTGTTGTATACCTATTTTGGGGGCGTCACAGTTGGTATCAGAGCTTAGGGATATGATCCCTGGCTGAGATGTGAGACAAGAACTAGGAGGGGAGAGACGGGGAATTCCTTCGCTAGTATGACCTGACTAAGTTTATTTGGTGTTTATTTGGTCGGTCAGAGTATAGGGATAATATATGACATGACTATTAACCCTTGTTTTATGGCAGTATTTAAGAATGGCAGCTGAGAACGTTAATAATGGAGTAAATCAGACCGTGGAGACACCTTTGATCACTACCCAGGGGAACGTGCAACAGGAAGGCAATATTCCTCCTGTAAACAACGTTACCGAGCAAACGATGAATGATGGAATGTTTAGGAGCTTTTTGCAGTTCATGCAAAATCAGACGAGGGAGACTCGTGTGCAGAATACGGGTGGAAATGATAACAACGCGCGGTTTGTCACAGCTAAGCAGTTCAAAGAATTGGGACCACCAGAATTTAAGGGAAAGCCGGATCCGATCATGGCGGAAACGTGGGTCAAGCAAATTACCAAGATATTTGATGTCTTGGGATGCACGGAGGAACAGAAGGTTCCATTCGCCACATTTATGTTCCGCGGTGAGGCAGACTACTGGTGGGAGTCTGTGAAGCGTACCCAGCCTGACGCACTCAACATGTCCTGGGAAACATTTCAAAAACTGTTCAATGACAAGTACTTTCCTGAAAGTATTCGTCATATGAAGGAGGTTGAGTTTATTAGACTGGAACAAAACAACATGACGGTGTCCCAGTACGAGGCGAAGTTTGCAGAGTTATCCAGGTTTGCACCTCATTTGGTCGAAAATGAGGAACGAATGACAAGGATGTTTCTGAGAGGTCTAAAACCCGAGATTCGGCAATATCTTATCTCTCATAAATTTTCTTTATATTCAGATGTTGTAAACAGGGCTCAATTATTAGAGCGAGATAATGAGTATGTGCAACCGAGGGACCACAACCAGGGTCATACCGGTGGCGGCAGTCATCGAAGCAATGAAAACCAGCGAGGAGGAAAATATTCGGACAAAAGCGGTAACCACTCTGGTGGTAATCGTGGTCGTGATAATAGAAGGAGCGAGTCGGGAGGAGATTTCAAGAAGAGAAGGTACAACAATGATAACGTGAAGACGTCAGCCCAAATATCAACTGTTTCTAGGGGAGGAGAACGACCACCGGTCGTATGTTACAAATGTGGGAAAGAGGGACATATCAGCCCAAACTGCCCACAACAATCCAAGGTATGTTATAACTGTGGAAAGGAAGGTCATATAGCTCGAGAGTGTTCTGTAGTAAAACCAAGTTCAGCGGGGATGGTGACTCCAAAAGCTATCCCGGATAAGTCAAAATCAGCGGTTCCTGGAAGAGCGTTTGTCGTGACTGGCCAAAACGCGAGAAACCCGAACGAGGTGATCACGGGTAAGCTAATCTATGAATTCTTGCGAAGTTTATACTTTACTAGATACCGGTTCTACCCATTCTTTTATCTCTCCTGCTTGTGCTCAACGTTTAAACTTGACTCCGGAGAAATTGGACTTTAACTTATCTGTTGAAACTCCGTTGGGTGAAACCTTCGTTACATCTACAGTTTATAAATCTTGCATGATCCAAGTTGGCACTATCACATTACCTGTTGATCTTATCTCTTTAAAGATACTTGCTTTTGATGTGATTTTAGGAATTGATTGGTTAACCACTCATCATGCTAAAATTGATTGTTTTCGTAAGGTTGTTAGTTTTCATATTCCTAACCAACCTGTCATACGAATTCAAACAACCAAACCACTAAAATCAGTCACTGTCATATCAAGCCATAAAGCTATTCGTTTATTGAAAAACGGATGTCAAGCTTTCTTAGCCCATGTCATGGACTTGAACAAAATACGTCAGATTTGAATGATATTTCGTTGTTAGTGAAATTCCTGACGTATTTCCTGAAGAATTTCCTGGCTTAACCCAGAGCGTGATATTGAATTTTTGTATTGATCTTCAACCCGATACAAAACCCATTTCTAAAATCTCATATTAAATAGTTCCTATTGAACTTCAGGAGTTAAAAACCCAACTATAGAAGTTGGTACCCGAGCCTCTATTTGGTGACTTCCTTTGTGGAATGCACCAAAGCCAGACTCTCCGTAAGGGACTCTATATTTGTGTGGGGGTAAAACAATAGGTGCCATTGTGACGTGCTATCCAAAATTGGGATATGAATCACAATTGAGAGCAACCGAAGTCGGTGACCAAAGTACGTAGCTTTCTAGGCTTAGCTGGTTATTATCGGAGATTTGTGGAAGGATTTTCTCGAATCGCTACTCCGTTAACTCAGCTGACTCGGAAAGATACAAAATTCGTATGGAGTGAGGAATGCGAGAAGAGTTTCCAAGAACTCAAGAGGAGACTCATTTCGGCACCTGTTCTGACAATACCATCTGGTTCGGATGGATTTGTTATCTACAGCGATGCTTCAGGCAAAGGGTTAGGATGTGTTCTCATGCAACATGAGAAAGTCATAGCCTATGCCTCACGACAACTCAAAGAATATGAGAGGAATTATCCTACTCATGATTTGGAGTTGGCAGCAGTCGTTTTTGCGTTGAAGATCTGGAGACACTACCTGTATGGGGAGAAAGTGGAGATCTATACAGATCATAAAAGCCTCAAATATTTCTTCACCCAAAAGGAACTCAACATGCGGCAGCGACGTTGGCTCGAGCTGTTGAAAGATTACGATCATACCATCCAATATCATCCTGGAAAAGCAAACGTAGTAGCTGACGCATTGAGTAGAAGATCATATGCGGGTACGAGTGCAATGTTTTTAACACAAAGGCCCATTTTGTATGACTTGCAAAGGATGGAGATAGAGATGAAGGCTCCAAGTACCCACATGATGATATCAAATATACGAGTAGAACCGACTTTAATCGATAAAGTTAAAGCTGCTCAAGCTACGGATATAGAGCTGATGCGTATGAAGAAGAAAGTGCAAGAAGGTGCTATTCCAGAAGCAAGAATCGATGAAGAAGGAATACTTCGAGTCAACTCCAGACTTTGTGTTCCTAACGATTTTGACTTGAAGCATAGAATAATGATGGAGGCACACAACACACCGTTTGCAATCCATCCTGGGAGTACCAAAATGTATCACGATCTTCGACATACATTTTGGTGGAGCAATATGAAAAGAGAGATCGCGGAGTTTATCTCGAGGTGTTTAACTTGTCAACGTGTAAAGGCGGAGCATCAAGTGCCAAAGGGTCCATTGCAACCACTTGAGATCCCGAAATGGAAGTGGGAACACATTACTATGGATTTTGTTACAGGTCTTCCCAAGGTTTCTCAAGGCATAGATGCGATTTGGGTTATTGTTGATAGATTAACCAAGTCCGCTCATTTCTTGCCGATACGTGAGACTTATTCCCTTGAACGTCTTGCTAGTATGTACGTGAACGAGATTGTGAGATTGCATGGCATGCCAGTATCCATAGTTTCGGATCGTGACCCAAGATTCACTTCACGATTTTGGGTTAGCTTGCAGAAAGCTATGGGCACGGATTTACGATTCAGTTCAGCATACCATCCTCAAACGGACGGACAATCAGAGAGGACTATTCAAACTCTTGAAGATCTATTAAGACTTTGTGTCTTAGATCTCAAAGGGAGTTGGGATAAGTACCTACCATTGGTGGAATTCTCCTACAACAACAGTTATCAGGCGAGCATAGGTATGGCTCCATTTGAGGCGTTGTATGGAAGAAAATGTCGTTCTCCAGTATGCTGGGACGAGGTGGGTGAAGCAACATTGTTGGGACCAGAATTGGTACGCATTACTACAGAGAAGATCCAAACGATTCGACAACGTATACAAACGGCACAGGATCGACAAAAGAGTTATGCGGATCTTCATCGGAAGGACGTGGAATTTAATATTGGGGATCATGTATTGTTACGTGTTGCACCATGGAAGGGAGTTACAAGATTTGGGAAGAGAGGAAAGCTCAATCCAAGATTTGTTGGTCCATTTGAGATTCTTGAGCGAATAGGAAATGTGGCATATAGACTCGCATTACCTCCAAGCATGTCTCGTGTTCATAATGTTTTTCACATATCTATGCTTCGTAAATATGTTAAAGACCCGAACCACATTATTGAGTTAGAACCAGACGAGATAGCTGAAGATTTAACGTACGAGGAGGTACCTGTTAAGATCTTGGATAGGAAAGAGCATGTCCTACGCACGAAGGTTATACCACAAGTTAAGGTTTTGTGGAGAAACCATGCTATTGAAGAAATGACCTGGGAGTTGGAATCAGAAATGAAAGCGAGGTATCCTCACCTTTTTGAAACATCAGGTACGTACGTCAATTTCGAGGACGAAATTTCATAAGGAGGGGAGGTTGTAAGACCCCAACTTATTAATGAATAAAATCAAATTTTCTCTAAATATTATTGTGAATAATAAGGGGTTAATTTGATATAATACTTTGGTTATGGGTGAAATGTGCAAATTTTGCAAAATAAGCAAGTGGTTATAAAATATTTATTTTTGGTCGGTGAATATTCGGTTGGTCGTGGAATATTCTTGCTGTCGGGGAATATTCGTACGACGACGCAGCCTTGTGTGGGCCCCATAACGGAAAGCGATTGGATGAAGAAAACGACAAGTATAAGTTATTTATAAATAACGGCGTAGTTGTTACCGTTAATACTGTTGGAATACCCGGTGGTTAAAATACAGTAGCACACGGTATTGCACCAATTATTGATTCTTACGTAAGAAGGCACTACTCAATAATTGTTACAGTAGTTATTATTCAATATTTTATTTTATTGATTCAATAATTGCTGCGTTGATATTTTATATTATTGTTGTTTCAATAATTGTTGCTGCACAGTATTTTCATTTATCAGATCAATAATTCATATTATTTGAATAATATTATTAGATAACATTATTGGCAATGTCTAGAAAGTTCTGTCTAAGGAGAGGTTTGGTCATCTAATTGCGCGCCAGTAAGGAGAAATCCTTATTGGAAAGCCCCCTCTTTCCTGGGAACGGCCTGGTTGTCATAAATGTGATTCTGTAATATTATTTGTGAATAATTAATTATTGATTCATATGATAAGAAAATATTTATTTTATGTGGATATAAATGAGGGATATATTTTTGTGGTTAAAAATGAAGGAGTTAATGTTGAGGTTTTTGTCAGTATTTTTGTCGGAATGGAGGTATTAAAAATCAGGGTTTTTGAGATATTTTGCGGGGGTTATAATTTTTAATCCGACCGTTGGATCGTGGTAATTTTTGGATATGTTATACATATATAAGTTGAGTATATGTCCACAAATTTTGAACCGTTAAAAATGAACGTATGATTTATTACGAATTTTACAAGATGACTGGTTCAGAAATTGTTGAATTTTCGGAGTTTATCATTTTGGTGGAAAATTCTAGAATTGGTGGGCCCCACTTGTGGTTGGTGAAGAAATGTGCTGAATTATATTTCAAATGTGGTGGGTGGGAATAGTAGCAGGTAAAGCCATCAGGTTGCAGGTCAAACCTACCAAAATTTTCCTATAAATAGAGGGCTAAGTTAGAATTGAAAATCACACCAGAAACAAGTTTTCTCTCTTTCTCTCTCTAGATTATTGAGTGTATTTTGTGAGTATTTAGATACTTTGAGAGTTTCTATTCATCAGAGCTGTAAGACCCCGAATTTTATGAAATAAAAGTATTCAATTTTTCTATTCAGTAAATGGTTAAATTGATAAATGTTAAAGTTAAGGGTGATATATAAATTTTTTTCAAAATACACAAGTGGTTATAAAATATTCATTGTTGTCGGGGAATATTCGTTTGGTCATGGAATATTCTTTCTGTCGGGGAATATTCGTACGACGGCGCAGCTATTTGTGGACCCCATAACAGAATAACTGTCGGATGAAAAAAACGACAAATTTGAATTTTTACAAATAACGGCGTAGTTGTTACCGTTAACACTGTTGGAATACCCGGTGGTTAAAATACAGTAATACGCGTTATTGCACTGTAGCACACGGTATTGCACAGTATTTTTTGAAATTATTGATTCTTACGTAAGAAGGCACTACTCAATAATTGTTACAGTAATTACTGTTCAATATTTTATTTTATTGATTCAACAATTGCTGCGTTGATATTTTTATATTATTGTTGTTTCAATAATTGTTGTTGCACAGTATTTTCTATTATCAGATCAATAATTCATATTATTTGAATAATATTATTAGATAACATTATTGACAATGTCTAGAAAGTTCTGTCTAAGGAGAGGTTTGGTCATCTAATTGCGCGCCAGTAAGGAGATATCCTTATTGGAAAGCCCCCTCTTTCCTGGGAACGGCCTGGTTGTCATAAATGTGATTCTGTAATATTACTTGTGAATAATTAATTATTGATTCATATGATAAGGAAATATTTATTTTATCTGGATATAAATGAGGGATATATTTTTGTGGTTAAAAATGAAGGAGTTAATGTTGAGGTTTTTATCAGTATTTTTGTCGGAATAGAGGTATTAAAAATTAGGGTTTTTGAGATATTTTGCGGGGGTTATAATTTTTAATCCGACCGTTGGATCGTGGTAATTTTTGGATATGTTATACATATATAAGTTGAGTATATGTCCATAAATTTTGAACCGTTAAAAATGAACGAATGATTTGTTATGAATTTTAAGAGGTGGCTGATTCGGAAATCAGGTTATAAATCATTTTTGGTGGAAAATTCTAGAATTGGTGGCCCCACTTGTGGTTGGTGAAGAAATGTGCTGAATTATATTTCAAATGTGGTGGGTGGGAATAGTAGCAGGTAAAGCCATCAGGTTGCAGGTCAAACCTACCAAAAATTTTCCTATAAATAGATGGCTAAGTTAGAATTGAAAATCACACCAGAAACATAAGCTTTCTCTCTTTCTCTCTCTATATTATGAAGCATATTTTGTGAGTATTTAGATACTTGGTGAGTTGCTATTCATCAGTGCAAGTTTCTTTCAGCGTCATATCCGATATCCAGTCAGAAGTACTGCTCTTTTGAGGTAAGGGATAGTAATGGATAGTAAGGGATATTATTTTCTTCTTAATGATATTATTTTCTTCAATATCATTATGCTGAAATATTGATATGAGTTTTTATCAAATTTGAAACTTTTTGTGTCGGGATTACTATTCACAAATTACTATTCATGAGTTACTATTCACGATTTACTATTCATGAGTTACGAATATTACTCTTGAGATTAAAACTATATGTTGATCATATTATTTTTTATCATCATATATAATATTTTTATAACCCTGATGTTGAAATTCTCTTTCACTGGAGTGTAAAGATGGGTATATTATTGGTATGATCATGAATAGGGTTCTCTTTGGCCTGTAGTGCAAAGTTGAATTGTGACTGGTATGATCATGACCATTGAATTTATAATTGAATATCTTAAGCTTAAGTGCAAAGGTGAATTGATCAACATGGTTATAATTATTGTTTATATAAATTCTGAAATGATTATATATTTCTTTGAAATATGAATATATTTGGCCTGTAGTGCAAATATGAATTGTTGATGAATATCTTTGGCATGTAGTGCAAAGATGGCCTGTTGATGAATATCTTTGGCCTGTAGTGCAAAGATGAACTGTTGTTGAATATCTTTGGCTTGTAGTTCAAAGATGGTCTGTTGATGAATATCTTTGGCCTGTAGTGCAAAGATGAACTGTTGTTGAATATCTTTGGCGTAGTGCAAAGATAGAATTATTAGTATGATTATAAACAGGAACTGTGATTTGGTATAACCATGATCTTTGATGTTTCAGGTAAAAACAGGTGATGAAAATATTCTTCGTCCTGGGTGCGAAGAAAAATTTAGAATCACAATTATGATTATGAGTTATTCATATGATTGTGGAAAGGAACTGTTGATTGATGTTACAGGGATAAAACATTGTTGATGGATTTTTAACATGGAGAAGATAATAGACTTTATAGTCTATTTGACTCTTCTAATGGATTGCTCGTTCCGTTGCAACTATGGTTGAAATTTTTATCATTTACCATATGTTCTAAATCTCTGATTTATTATTGATGAAGGCTATTGATAATTTAATTATCTTTAGTCATGATATTCTTTACTGAGCTAGTTGTGCTCACCCTTTTGCTTCACAATTCCTTTCAGGTAATAAGAGTGTAGCTGGGTCGAGCGGGGGTAACAAGGGAATAGAACGGTGGTCATCATTTAGTAGTTATATTTGGTAAAGAAAATAGGGTGAGGCGAACCCAACGTTGGAAGGGTGTTTTGTCACTATCATACAAGATGTCTAATGACATACAACCTCGTGTCATCATAGGACAGGGTTGTGCTCATCCACTTGCTGAGTATATCTATGGGCACTACCTATATAATCTTGGTGTTTGTTTAAAGTATAATTCTCAATTAGAGACAGTAGAGATAATGATATGTCAAAAGAAGACTCACCATTGAGAAGAATATGATAGTAATCTTCTCATTTTTCTTTGGGGTATATTGGGTCAACCAAGGATAATTCTGTGGCCATATGATATCTATCATAACCTAGACGCGTGGCCTCCCATGTACGAAGATTTCCTTGAGCACTTCCCAAAGATTCTAATTTCTAAAACAGTTTTTGACTATACCTTTATGTAAGGTGTTATTGTGAGGTGATGTCCATGGTTGGAACATGAGTCACATTTGGTATATATTTGTATCCAAACTCACAACATATGTGTTGTTGTATTTTGCACGACAGTTGTTGTAATAAAGTTGTAGTTATTTTCTGTACCATGTATTTGACGACTCAGAATGGGTTGGGTGGAATGAACCTATTTTGGGGTCGTTACATTTGGTATCAGAGCTTAGGGATATGATCTTTGGCGGAGATCGGGGAATATAACTAGGAGGGGAGAGATGAGTAAATCCTTCGCTAGTGTGTCCTACCTAAGCTTATTTGTTGGTCAGTCATAATATCGAGATATTATGTGTATGTTAATTTGTTAAATTAACCCTTGTTTTGAAGCTGTATTCTAGAAAGATATCTGAAATACAGAAGATGAGCAATGGAGAAATCATGATGATAAGGAAGATGGAATCTGAAATGAAAGCAAGGTATTCTCAACTCTTTGAAATACCAGGTACGTAAATTTCGGGGACGAAATTTCATAAGGAGGGGAGATTGTAAGACCCCGAATTTTATGAAATAAAAGTATTCAATTTTTCTATTCAGTAAATGGTTAAATTGATAAATGTTAAAGTTAAGGGTGATATATAAATTTTTTTCAAAATACACAAGTGGTTATAAAATATTCATTGTTGTCGGGGAATATTCGTTTGGTCATGGAATATTCTTTCTGTCGGGGAATATTCGTACGACGGCGCAGCTATTTGTGGACCCCATAACAGAATAACTGTCGGATGAAAAAAACGACAAATTTGAGTTTTTACAAATAACGGCGTAGTTGTTACCGTTAACACTGTTGGAATACCCGGTGGTTAAAATACAGTAATACGCGTTATTGCACAGTAGCACACGGTATTGCACAGTATTTTTGAAATTATTGATTCTTACGTAAGAAGGCACTACTCAATAATTGTTACAGTAATTACTGTTCAATATTTTATTTTATTGATTCAACAATTGCTGCGTTGATATTTTATATTATTGTTGTTTCAATAATTGTTGTTGCACAGTATTTTCTATTATCAGATCAATAATTCATATTATTTGAATAATATTATTAGATAACATTATTGACAATGTCTAGAAAGTTCTGTCTAAGGAGAGGTTTGGTCATCTAATTGCGCGCCAGTAAGGAGATATCCTTATTGGAAAGCCCCCTCTTTCCTGGGAACGGCCTGGTTGTCATAAATGTGATTCTGTAATATTACTTGTGAATAATTAATTATTGATTCATATGATAAGGAAATATTTATTTTATCTGGATATAAATGAGGGATATATTTTTGTGGGTTAAAAATGAAGGAGTTAATGTTGAGGTTTTTATCAGTATTTTTGTCGGAATAGAGGTATTAAAAATTAGGGTTTTTGAGATATTTTGCGGGGGTTATAATTTTTAATCCGACCGTTGGATCGTGGTAATTTTTGGATATGTTATACATATATAAGTTGAGTATATGTCCATAAATTTTGAACCGTTAAAAATGAACGAATGATTTGTTATGAATTTTAAGAGGTGGCTGATTCAGAAATCAGGTTATAAATCATTTTTGGTGGAAAATTCTAGAATTGGTGGGCCCCACTTGTGGTTGGTGAAGAAATGTGCTGAATTATATTTCAAATGTGGTGGGTGGGAATAGTAGCAGGTAAAGCCATCAGGTTGCAGGTCAAACCTACCAAAATTTTCCTATAAATAGATGGCTAAGTTAGAATTGAAAATCACACCAGAAACATAAGCTTTCTCTCTTTCTCTCTCTATATTATGAAGCATATTTTGTGAGTATTTAGATACTTGGTGAGTTGCTATTCATCAGTGCAAGTTTCTTTCAGCGTCATATCCGATATCCAGTCAGAAGTACTGCTCTTTTGAGGTAAGGGATAGTAAGGGATAGTAAGGGATATTATTTTCTTCTTAATGATATTATTTTCTTCAATATCATTATGCTGAAATATTGATATGAGTTTTTATCAAATTTGAAACTTTTTGTGTCGGGATTACTATTCACGAATTACTATTCATGAGTTACTATTCACGATTTACTATTCATGAGTTACGAATATTACTCTTGAGATTAAAACTATATGTTGATCATATTATTTTTTATCATCATATATAATATTTTTATAACCCTGATGTTGAAATTCTCTTTCACTGGAGTGTAAAGATGGGTATATTATTGGTATGATCATGAATAGGGTTCTCTTTGGCCTGTAGTGCAAAGTTGAATTGTGACTGGTATGATCATGACCATTGAATTTATAATTGAATATCTTAAGCTTAAGTGCAAAGGTGAATTGATCAACATGGTTATAATTATTGTTTATATAAATTCTGAAATGATTATATATTTCTTTGAAATATGAATATATTTGGCCTGTAGTGCAAATATGAATTGTTGATGAATATCTTTGGCATGTAGTGCAAAGATGGCCTGTTGATGAATATCTTTGGCCTGTAGTGCAAAGATGAACTGTTGTTGAATATCTTTGGCTTGTAGTTCAAAGATGGTCTGTTGATGAATATCTTTGGCCTGTAGTGCAAAGATGAACTGTTGTTGAATATCTTTGGTCGTAGTGCAAAGATAGAATTATTAGTATGATTATAAACAGGAACTGTGATTTGGTATAACCATGATCTTTGATGTTTCAGGTAAAAACAGGTGATGAAAATATTCTTCGTCCTGGGTGCGAAGAAAAATTTAGAATCACAATTATGATTATGAGTTATTCATATGATTGTGGAAAGGAACTGTTGATTGATGTTACAGGGATAAAACATTGTTGATGGATTTTTAACATGGAGAAGATAATAGACTTTATAGTCTATTTGACTCTTCTAATGGATTGCTCGTTCCGTTGCAACTATGGTTGAAATTTTTATCATTTACCATATGTTCTAAATCTCTGATTTATTATTGATGAAGGCTATTGATAATTTAATTATCTTTAGTCATGATATTCTTTACTGAGCTAGTTGTACTCACCCTTTTGCTTCACAATTCCTTTCAGGTAATAAGAGTGTAGCTGGGTCGAGCGGGGGTAACAAGGGAATAGAACGGTGGTCATCATTTAGTAGTTATATTTGGTAAAGAAAATAGGGTGAGGCGAACCCAACGTTGGAAGGGTGTTTTGTCACTATCATACAAGATGTCTAATGACATACAACCTCGTGTCATCATAGGACAGGGTTGTGCTCATCCACTTGCTGAGTATATCTATGGGCACTACCTATATAATCTTGGTGTTTGTTTAAAGTATAATTCTCAATTAGAGACAGTAGAGATAATGATATGTCAAAAGAAGACTCACCATTGAGAAGAATATGATAGTAATCTTCTCATTTTTCTTTGGGGTATATTGGGTCAACCAAGGATAATTCTGTGGCCATATGATATCTATCATAACCTAGACGCGTGGCCTCCCATGTACGAAGATTTCCTTGAGCACTTCCCAAAGATTCTAATTTCTAAAACAGTTTTTGACTATACCTTTATGTAAGGTGTTATTGTGAGGTGATGTCCATGGTTGGAACATGAGTCACATTTGATATATATTTGTATCCAAACTCACAACATATGTGTTGTTGTATTTTGCACGACAATTGTTGTAATAAAGTTGTAGTTATTTTCTGTACCATGTATTTGACGACTCAGAATGGGTTGGGTGGAATGAACCTATTTTAGGGTCGTTACAAGAGCAAGTTTCTTTCAGCCTTATACCGGTATTCCGACCAGAAGTACTGATATTTTGAGGTAAGGGATATTATTTTCTTCTTAATGATATTATTTTCTTCAATATCATTATGCTGAAATATTGATATGAGTTTTTATCAAATTTGGAACTTTTTGTGTCGGGGGTTACTATTCACGTATACGGCACTATTCACGTATACAGCACTATTCACGAATACGGCACTATTCACCGAAAAATAAAATTTTCCCTTTTTGTCCAAGATGTCTATTATGGTTACTATCTTTGATTGTATCCATGTTTTGATCTTTATTTTTGAATTCTGCTTCACAATTGATTATTATGAAGTATTATTGATCTTGGATAAACTGTTATACGAATCCCTAATATTTATCCTTCTGTCTCACTGGGTTCGTTCTCTTTAAGATATTTTTCATCATCCTCAGTCCTAAATGATGATATTACTGAATATCTTTGGCCTGTAGTGCAAAGATGTATAATTACTTGATGAATATCTTTGGCCTGTAGTGCAAAGATGAACAGGTGTTGAGATGAACATGACCGACTGATGATACAAATGAATATCTTTGGCCTGTAGTGCAAAGATGAATATTCGGTTAAAGATGATTATTAATTGATGTTACAGGGATAAAATATTGATGATGGACTTTTAATCTTAGAAGATAGTAGAATTCTTTCTCTACTTGACTCTTCTAATGGTTTGCTGTTTCCGCTGCAGTTGTTGATCTAAAACTTGTTGTCGATTATATTTTATCAGATTTTTTCCCTGTTGAAGACTAACGATAATTTGTTGTATATTATCTTAGTCATAATATTCTTTACTGGGCTAGTTGAGCTCACCCTTTTCCTTTTTGTTCCATTTTTCTTCTCAGGAGGTGAGAACATAGCAGGATCTAGTCGGGGTATGGAGTGATGGTTCTAGAAAGATGTATTAGCAGTACTCACTATTTCTGTAAAATAGTGTTTGAATAATTGTAATGAGGATTTATTTGAGTATGAATACTGTCTAGATGACAATATTTATATTTAAACTCACAGTATATGTGTTGTCGTATTTTGCACGACAATTGTAATAATAAAGTTGTAGTTATTTTCTGTACCATGTATTTGGCGACTCAGAATGGGTTGGATGGATTGGACCTATTTTGGGGGCGTCACATAGATGACCAAACCTCTCCTTAGACAGAACTTTCTAGACATTGCCAATAATGCTATCTAATAATACTATTCAAATAATATGAATTATTGATCTGATAATGGGAAATACTGTGCAGCAACAATTATTGAAACAACAATAATATAAAATATCAACGCAGCAATTATTGAATCAATAAAATAAAATATTGAACAGTAATTACTGTAACAATTATTGAGTAGTGCCTTCTTACGTAAGAATCAATAATTTTAAAAATACTGTGCAATACCGTGTGCTACTGTGCAATAACGTGTATTACTGTATTTTAACCACCGGGTATTTCAACAGTGTTAACGGTAACAACTACGCCGTTATTTGTAAAAACTTAAATTTGTCGTTTTTTTCACCCGACAGTTATTCGTTATGGGGCCCACAAATAGATGCGCCGTCGTACGAATATTCCCCGACAGAAAGAATATTCCACGACCAAATGAATATTCCCCGACAACAATGATTATTTTATAGTCACTTGCTTATTTTGAAAAAAATTCATATTTCACCCATAACTTTAAACTTTTATCAATTTAACCATTTACTGAATAGTAATTATAAGAAAAATTGAATACTTTTATTTCATAAAATTCGGGGTCTTACAATCTCCCCTCCTTATGAAATTTCGTCCCCGAAATTTACGTACCTGGTATTTCAAAGAGTTGAGAATACCTTGCTTTTATTTCAGATTCCATCTTCCCTATCATCATGATTTCTCCATTGCTCATCTCTTGTATTTCAGATATCATTCTAGAATACAGCTTCAAAATAAGGGTTAATTGAACAAATTAACATATAACATAATATCCCAATATTATGACTGACCAACAAATAAGCTTAGGTAGGACACACTAGCGAAGGATTTACTCATCTCTCCCCTCCTAGTTATATTTCCCGATCTCCGCCAGAGATCATATCCCTAAGCTCTGATACCACCTGTGACATTGGACACCATCATGTGTCAGCACCTCACAAAGGTACCTATCAGCTTGCCACCGCAGAACGGCGTCCCCTACGGAGAGTCTGGCTTCGGTGCATTCCCCATCAACAAGATGTCACCAGATAGAGGCTCGGGGCTCTTTACTTATGGCTCTGATACCACATGTAACTCTGGACACCAACCTATGTCAGCACCTTACATTGATACCTATCAGTTTGCCACCGCAGAACGGCGTCCCCTACGGAGAGTCTGGCTTCAGTGCATCCCCCATCAACAGGAAGTCACCAGCGAGAGGCTCGGGGCTCTTTACTTATAGCTCTGATACCAACTGTGACGCCCCCAAAATAGGTCCATTCCACCCAACCCATTCTGAGTCGTCAAATACATGGTACAGAAAATAACTACAACTTTATTACAACAATTGTCGTGCAAAATACAACAACACATATGCTGTGAGTTTGGATACAAATATATACCAAATGTGACTCATGTTCCAACCGTGGACATCACCTCACAATAACACCTTACATAAAGGTATAGTCAAAAACTGTTTTAGAAATTAGAATCTTTGGGAAGTGCTCAAGGAAACCTTCGTACATGGGAGGCCACGCGTCTAGGTTATGATAGATATCATATGGCCACAGAATTATCCTTGGTTGACCCAATAGACCCCAAAGAAAAACGAGAAGATTACTATCATATTCTTCCTAATGGTGAGTCTTCTCTTGACTTATCATTATCTCCACTGTCTCTAATTGAGAATTATACTTCAAACAAACACCAAGATTATATAGGTAGTGCCCATAGATATACTCAGCAAGTGGATGAGCACAACCCTGTCCTATGATGACACGAGATTGTATGTCATTAGACATCTTGTATGTCATTAGACATCTTGTATGATAGTGACAAAACACCCTTCCAAAGTTGGGTTCGCCTCACCCTATTTTCTTCACCAAATATAACTACTAAATGATGACCACCGTTCTATTTCCTTGTTACCCCCGCTCGACCCAGCTACACTCTTATTACCTGAAAGGAATTGTGAAGCAAAAGGGTGAGCACAACTAGCTCAGTAAAGAATATCATGACTAAAGATAATTAAATTATCAATAGCCTTCATCAATAATAAATCAGAGATTTAGAACATATGGTAAATGATAAAAATTTTAACCATAGTTGCAGCGGAACGAGCAATCCATTAGAAGAGTCAAATAGACTATAAAGTCTATTATCTTCTCCATGTTAAAAATCCACCAACAATGTTTTATCCATGTAACATCACTCAACAGTTTCTTTCCACAATCATATGAATAACTCATAATCATAATTGTGACTATAAATTTTTCTTCGCACCCAGGACGAAGAATATTTTCATCACCTGTCTTTACCTGAAACATCAAAGATCATGGTTACACCAAATCACATTTCCTGTTCATAATCATACTAATAACTTCATCTTTGCACTACGTCCAAAGATATTCATTTGTATCACCAGTTGGTCATGTTTATCTCAACATCTGTTCATCTTTGCACTACTGGCCAAAGATATTCAACAACATGTCATCTTTGCACTACGGGCCAAAGATATTCATCAACAATTCATCTTTGCACTACAGGCCAAAGATATTCATCAATATTTTAAAGAAATATATAATCATTTCAGAATTTATATAAACAATAATTATAACCATGTTGATCAATTCACCTTTGCACTTAAGCTAAAGATATTCACTTATAAATTCAATGGTCATGATCATACCAGTCACAATTCAACTTTGCACTACAGGCCAAAGAGAACCCTAGTCATGATCATACCAATAATCTACCCATCTTTACACTCTAGAGAAAGAGAATTTCAACATCAGGGTTATAAAAATGTTATATATGATAATAAAATAATATGATCAACATCTATTTTTAATCTCAAGAGTTATATTCATAAACCAACTATAATTTGGTCAGAAAAAGAGAATAGTAACTCGTGAATAGTAACTCATGAATAGTAACTCGTGAATAGTAACTCATGAATAGTAAACTCGACACAAAAAGATAGAATTTCCACAATAAAATCCATACCAGTATTTTGGCATAATGATATTGAAAGAATAATATTTCTTAAGCTTATAAACAATTTATTTAAATTGTTTACACTTTACTAAATAATGCATTTAATCATTCTAAAATACCAAACTCATAAGATTTTATCACCAATAATCAAAAACCCTCATCAAAAATCCGCATATACCTCATATAGAATTCTCAAGCCATAAAATCCTATTTTCTAATTTTCTTACTTCACATAACATATTTAATTCATTTACTCATAACTAGTCCATTTTCATGAAAAATATCAAATCAGTTCTAAAAATATTTCTTTTCTGAGATTTAGCATAATATAGTCCAATATTGAACATATATTTTTCTCAGAATTTTTAAAACTCATTTACTATTTTTCATATGGCCAAAACCACCGAATATTTAGACATTTATCAAAAATTATACTTTTGTCCAAAAATTCTAAAATTTACAGAGTATACTTCTATCATACACATGTACTCCCAATAAAAATTTCATCAATTTTGGAGTTAACCACAAGGAATTAAAAGCGGTTACTTTTAAAATAGTCTTTTCTCATAAAATTCATAACTCTCAATCTATACATCCAAAAATCACCATTTTTGGACACAATCAAGAAAACTCATCAAAATATCATTTTGAATTTTTCCAGAATTTTTGAAGATCAGAAAAATTACGAAACTGAAAATCATAACAACCCTTAAAATCCATTAATATCCCTTACTATCCCTTACCTCAAAAGAGCAGTACTTCTGACTGGATATCGGATATGATGCTGAAGGAAACTTGCACTAATGAATAGCAACTCACCAAGTATCTAAAAACTCACAAAATATGCTTCATAATATAGAGAGAGAAAGAGAGAAAGCTTATGTTTCTGGTGTGATTTTCAATTCTAACTTAACCCTCTATTTATAGAAAAATTTTGGTAGGTTTGACCTGCAACCTGATGGCTTTACCTGCTACTATTCTCACCCACCACATTTGAAATATAATTCAGCACATTTCTTCACCAACCACAAGTGGGGCCCACCAATTCTAGAATTTTCCACCAAAATGATAAACTCCGAAAATTCAACAGTCATCTCGTAAAATTCATAATAAATCATACGTTCATTTTTAACGGTTCAAAATTTGTGGACATATACTCAACTTATATATGTATAACATATCCAAAAATTACCACGATCCAACGGTCGGATTAAAAATTATAACCCCCGCAAAATATCTCAAAAACCCTGATTTTTAATACCTCCATTCCGACAAAAATACGGATAAAAATCTCAACATTAACTCCTTCATTTTTTAACCACAAAAATATATCCCTCATTTATATTCCCATAAAATAAATATTTCCTTATCATATAAATCAATAATTAATTATTCACAAATAATATTACAGAATTACATTTATGACAACCAGGCCGTTCCCAGGAAAGAGGGGGCTTTCCAATAAAGATTTCTCCTTACTGGCGCGCAATTAGATGACCAAACCTCTCCTTAGACAGAACTTTCTAGACATTGCCAATAATGGTATCTAATAATACTATTCAAATAATATGAATTATTGATCTGATAATGGAAAATACTGTGCAGCAACAATTATTGAAACAACAATAATATAAAATATCAACGCAGCAATTATTGAATCAATAAAATAAAATATTGAACAGTAATTACTGTAACAATTATTGAGTAGTGCCTTCTTACGTAAGAATCAATAATTTTAAAAATACTGTGCAATACCGTGTGCTACTGTGCAATAACGTGTATTACTGTATTTTAACCACCGGTATTTCAACAGTGTTAACGGTAACAACTACGCCGTTATTTGTAAAAAAACTTAAATTTGTCGTTTTTTTCACCCGACAGTTATTCGTTATGGGGCCCACAAATAGATGCGCCGTCGTACGAATATTCCCCGACAGAAAGAATATTCCACGACCAAACGAATATTCCCCGACAACAATGATTATTTTATAGTCACTTGCTTATTTTGAAAAAAATTCATATTTCACCCATAACTTTAAACTTTTATCAATTTAACCATTTACTGAATAGTAATTATAAGAAAAATTGAATACTTTTATTTCATAAAATTCGGGGTCTTACATATACTCTTATTACCTGAAAGGAATTATGAAGGAAAAGGGTGAGCACAACTAGCTCAGTAAAGAATATCATGACTAAAGATAATTAAATTATCAATAGCCTTCATCAATAATAAATCAGAGATTTAAAACATATGGTAAATGATAAAAACTTCAACCATAGTTGCAGCGGAACGAGCAATCCATTAGAAGAGTCAAATAGACTATAAAGTCTATTATCTTCTCCATGTTAAAAATCCACCAACAATGTTTTATCCCTGTAACATCAATCAACAATTCTGGTCCACAATCATATGAATAACTCATAATCATAACTGTAGTTCTAAATCCCTTTTCTCATCTAAGATGAAGATAATTTTCATCACCTATCTTTACCTGAAACATCAAAGATCATGGTTACACCAAATCACATTTCCTGTTCATAATCATACTAATAACTTCATCTTTGCACTACGGCCAAAGATATTCATTTGTATCACCAGTTGGTCATGTTGATCTCAACATCTGTTCATCTTTGCACTACTGGCCAAAGATATTCAACAACATGTCATCTTTGCATTACGGGCCAAAGATATTCATCAACAATTCATCTTTGCAATACAGGCCAAAGACATTTCTCAACAGTTCATATTTGCACTACGGCCAAATATATTCATCAACAGTTCATATTTGCATTACAGGCCAAATATATTAATATCTCAAAGAAATATATAATCATTTCAGAATTTACATAAACAATAATTATAACCATGTTGATCAATTCACCTTTGTACTTAAGCTAAAGATATTCACTTATAAATTAATGGTCATGATCATACCAGTCAACAATTCATCTTTGCACTACTGGCCAAAGAGAACCCATAGTCATGATTATACCAAAAAATCTATCCATCTTTACACTCAAGTCAAAGAGAAATCAATATCATCATTAGAGTTATAAAAATGTTATATATGATAATAAAAATAATATGATCAACATATAGTTTTAATCTCAAGAGTAATATTCGTAACTCATGAATAGTAAATCGTGAATAGTAACTCATGAATAATAACCCGACACAAAAGGCATAAATTTTACAATAAAATTCATACCAATATTTCGGTATAATGATATTGAAAGAATAACATTTCTAAAATTTATAAACAATTTATTTTAATTGTTTACACTTTACTAAAATAATGCATTTAATCAATCTAAAATGCCAAACTCATAAGATTTTATCACCAATAACCAAAATCCTCATAAAAAATCTGTATATACCTCATATAGGATTCTCAAGTCATAAAATCCTATTTTCTAATTTTCTTACTTCACATAACATATATAATTCATTTACTCATAACTGGACTATTTTTATGAAAAATACCAAATCAGTTCCAAAAATATTTTTTTTCCTGGAATTTAGCATAATATAGTCCCATAGTGAACATATATTTTTCTCAGAATTTTTAAAAGTCATTTACTATTTTTCATATGGCCAAAATAGCCGAATATTTAGACATTTATCAAAAATTATACTTTTATCTAAAATTTTTGAAATTCATAGAGTATATTCCTATCATATACATGTACTCCCAATAAAATTTTTATCAATTTTGGAGTTAACCACAAGGAGTTATAAGCGGTTACTTTTAAAATAGTCTTTTCTCATAAAATTCATAACTTTTAATCTATACATCCGAAAATCACCATTTTTGGACACAATCAAGAAAACTCATCAAAATATCATTTCAAATTTTTTCAGAATTTTTGAAGGTCAGAAAAATTACGAAACTGAAAAACATAACAACCCTTAAAATCCCTTACTATCCCTTACCTCAAAAGAGCAGTACTTCTGATCGTTATAAGGCTGAAGAAAACTTGCACTGATGAATAGAAACTCACAGAGTATCTAAATACTCATAAAATACACTCAATAATCTAGAGAGAGAAAGAGAGAAAACTTATGAATTCTGGTGTGATTTTCAATTCTAACTTAGCCCTATTTATAGGAAAATGTTAGCACGCCGAATCAGACTTAACCTGTAACCTGATGGCTTTACCTACTACTATTCCCACCCACCACATTTGAATAAAAATCTTAGCATATTTTTTCACCAACCAAGAGTGGGGCCCACCATGTAAGACCCCAACTTATTAATGAATAAAATTAAATTTTCTCTAAATATTATTGTGAATAATAAGGGGTTAATTTGATATAATACTTTGGTTATGGGTGAAATTTACAAATTTTGTAAAATAAGCAAGTGGTTATAAAATATTCATTTTGTCGGGGAATATTCGTTTTGTCGTGGAATATTCTTGCTGTCGGGGAATATTCGTACGACGGCGCAGCGTTGTGTGGGCCCCATAACGGAAAGCGATTGGATGAAGAAAACGACAAGTATAAGTTGTTTATAATAACGGCGTAGTTGTTACCGTTAATACTGTTGGAATACCCGGTGGTTAAAATACAGCAGCACACGGTATTGCACCAATTATTGATTCTTACGTAAGAAGGCACTACTCAATAATTGTTACAGTAGTTATTGTTTAATATTTTATTGTATTGATTCAATAATTACTGCGTTGATATTTTATATTATTGTTATTTCAATAATTGTTGCTGCACAGTATTTTCCTTTATCAGATCAATAATTCATATTATTTGAATAATATTATTAGATAACATTATTGGCAATGTCTAGAAAGTTCTGTCTAAGGAGAGGTTTGGTCATCTAATTGCGCGCCAGTAAGGAGAAATCCTTATTGAAAAGCCCCCTCTTTCCTGGGAACGGCCTGGTTGTCATAAATATAATTCTGTAATATTATTTGTGAATAATTAATTATTGATTCATATGATAAGGAAATATTTATTTTATGTGGATATAAATGAGGGATATATTTTTGTGGTTAAAAATAAAGGAGTTAATGCTGAGGTTTTTATCAGTATTTTTGTCGGAATAGAGGTATTAAAAATCAAGGTTTTTGAGATATTTTGTGGGGGTTATAATTTTTAATCCGACCGTTAGATCGTGATAATTTTTGGATATGTTATACATATATAAGTTGAGTATATGTCCATAAATTTTGAACCGTTAAAAATGAACGAATGATTTATTATGAATTTTACGAGATGACTGGTTCAGAAATTGTTGAATTTTCGGAGTTAATCATTTTGGTAGAAAATTCTAGAATTGGTGGGCCCCACTCTTGGTTGGTGAAGAAATGTGCTGAGATTTTTATTCAAATGTGGTGGGTGAGAATAGTAGCAGGTAAAGCCATCAGGTTGCAGGTTAAGTCTGCTTCGGCGTGCTAACATTTTCCTATAAATAGAGGGCTAAGTTAGAATTAAAAATCACACCAGAAACAAGTTTTCTCTCTTTCTCTCTCTAGATTATTGAGTGTATTTTGTGAGTATTTAGATACTTTGAGAGTTTCTATTCATCAGAGCAAGTTTCTTTCAGCCTTATACCGGTATTCCGACCAGAAGTACTGATATTTTGAGGTAAGGGATATTATTTCCTTCTTAAATGATATTATTTTCTTCAATATCATTATGCTGAAATATTGTTATGAGTTTTTTTATCAAGTTTGGAACTTTTTGTGTCGGGGTTACTATTCACGTATACGATACTATTCACGTATACGGCACTATTCACGAAGACGACACTATTCACCGAAAAATAAAATTTTTCCTTTTTATCCAAGATGTCTATTATGGTTACTATCTTTGATTGTATCAATGTCTTGATCTTTATTTTTGAATTCTGCTTCACAATTGATTATTATGAAGTATTATTGATCTTGGATAAACTGTTATACGAATCCTTAATATTTGTCCTTCTGTCTCACTGGATTCGTTCTCTTTAAGATATTTTTCATCATCCTCAGTCCTAAATGATGATATTACTGAATATCTTTGGCCTGTAGTGCAAAGATGTATGATTATTTGATGAATATCTTTGGCCTGTAGTGCAAAGATGAACAGGTGTTGAGATGAACATGACTGACAGGTGATACAAATGAATATCTTTGGCCTGTAGTGCAAAGATGAATATTTGGATAAAGATGATTATTAATTGATGTTATAGGGATAAAATATTGATGATGGACTTTTATATCTTAGAAGATAGTAGAATTCTTTCTCTACTTGACTCTTCTAATGGTTTGTTGTTTCCGCTGCAGTTGTTGATCTAAAATTTGTTGTCGATTATATTCTATCAGATTTTTCCCTGTTGAAGACTAACGATAATTTGTTGTATATTATCTTAGTCATAATATTCTTTGTTGGGCTAGTTGAGCTCACCCTTTTCCTTTTTGTTCCATTTTTCTTCTCAGGAGGTGAGAACATAGCAGGATCTAGTCGGGGTATGGAGTGATGGTTCTAGAAAGATATTTTTAGCAGTCCTCACTATTTCTGTAAAAATAGTATTTGAATAATTGTAATGAGGATTTATTTGAGTGTGGATATTGTCCAGAAGATAATATTTGTATTTAAACTCACAGTATGTGTTATCGTATTTTGCACGACAATTGTATTTATTGAAGTTGTAGTTTGCTTTCTGTATCATGTATTTGGCGACTCAGAATGGGTGTTGTATACCTATTTTTGGGGGCGTCACAGTTGGTATCAGAGCTTAGGGATATGATCCTGACTGAGATGTGAGACAAGAAACTAGGAGGGGAGAGACGGGGAATTTCTTCGTAGTAGTATGACTGACTAAGTTTATTTGGTGTTTATTTGGTCGGTCAGAGTATAGGGATAATATATGACATGACTATTAATGTGACGCCCCCAAAATAGGTATACAACACCCATTCTGAGTCGCCAAATACATGGTACAGAAAGCATACTATAACTTCAATAATACAATTGTCGTGCAAAATACGACAACACATACTGTGAGTTTAAATACAAATATTGTCTTCTAGACAATATCCACACTCAAATAAATCCTCATTACAATTATTCAAACACTATTTTACAGAAATAGTGAGGACTGCTAAAACATCTTTCTAGAACCATCACTCCATACCCCGACTAGATCCTGCTATGTTCTCACCTCCTGAGAAGAAAAATGGAACAAAAAGGAAAAGGGTGAGCTCAACTAGCCCAGTAAAGAATATTATGACTAAGATAATATACAACAAATTATCGTTAGTCTTCAACAGGGAAAAATCTGATAAAATATAATCGACAACAAGTTTTAGATCAACAACTGCAGCGAAAACAACAAACCATTAGAAGAGTCAAGTAGAGAAAGAATTCTACTATCTTCTAAGATTTAAAAGTCCATCATCAATATTTTATCCCTGTAACATCAATTAATAATCATCTTTAACCAAATATTCATCTTTGCACTACAGGCCAAAGATATTCATTTGTATCATCAGTCGGTCATGTTCATCTCAACACCTGTTCATCTTTGCACTACAGGCCAAAGTTATATCATCAAGTAATCAGTAATTATACATCTTTGCACTACAGGCCAAAGATATTCAGTAATATCATCATTTAGGACTGAGGATGATGAAAAATATCTTAAAGAGAACGAATCCAATGAGACAGAAGGACAAATAGTAGGGATTCGTATAACAGTTTATCCAAGATCAATAATACTTCATAATAATCAATTGTGAAGCAGAATTCAAAAATAAAGATCAAAACATGGATACAATCAAAGATAGTAACCATAATAGACATCTTGGACAAAAAGGAAAAATTTTATTTTTCGGTGAATAGTGCCGTATTCGTGAATAGTGCCGTATACGTGAATAGTGCCGTATACGTGAATAGTAACCCCGACACAAAAAGTTCCAAATTTGATAAAAACTCATATCAATATTTCAGCATAATGATATTGAAGAAAATAATATCATTAAGAAGAAAATAATATCCCTTACCTCAAAATATCAGTACTTCTGGTCGGAATACCGGTATAAGGCTGAAAGAAACTTGCTCTGATGAATAGAAACTCTCAAAGTATCTAAATACTCACAAAATACACTCAATAATCTAGAGAGAGAAAGAGAGAAAACTTGTTTCTGGTGTGATTTTCAATTCTAACTTAGCCCTCTATTTATAGGAAAATTTTGGTAGGTTTGACCTGCAACCTGATGGCTTTACCTGCTACTATTCCCACCCACCACATTTGAAATATAATTCAGCACATTTCTTCACCAACCACAAGTGGGGCCCACCAATTCTAGAATTTTCCACCAAAATGATAAACTCCGAAAATTCAACAATTTCTGAACCAGTCATCTTGTAAAATTCGTAATAAATCATACGTTCATTTTTAACGGTTCAAAATTTGTGGACATATACTCAACTTATATATGTATAACATATCCAAAAATTACCACGATCCAACGGTCGGATTAAAAATTATAACCCCCGCAAAATATCTCAAAAACCCTGATTTTTAATACCTCCATTCCGACAAAAATACTGATAAAAACCTCAACATTAACTCCTTCATTTTTAACCACAAAAATATATCCCTCATTTATATCCACATAAAATAAATATTTCCTTATCATATGAATCAATAATTAATTATTCACAAATAATATTACAGAATCACATTTATGACAACCAGGCCGTTCCCAGGAAAGAGGGGGCTTTCCAATAAGGATTTCTCCTTACTGGCGCGCAATTAGATGACCAAACCTCTCCTTAGACAGAACTTTCTAGACATTGCCAATAATGTTATCTAATAATATTATTCAAATAATATGAATTATTGATCTGATAAATGAAAATACTGTGCAGCAACAATTATTGAAACAACAATAATATAAAATATCAACGCAGCAATTATTGAATCAATAAAATAAAATATTGAATAATAACTACTGTAACAATTATTGAGTAGTGCCTTCTTACGTAAGAATCAATAATTGGTGCAATACCGTGTGCTACTGTATTTTAACCACCGGGTATTCCAACAGTATTAACGGTAACAACTACGCCGTTATTTATAAACAACTTATACTTGTCGTTTTCTTCATCCAATCGCTTTCCGTTATGGGGCCCACACAAGGCTGCGTCGTCGTACGAATATTCCCCGACAGCAAGAATATTCCACGACCAACCGAATATTCACCGACCAAAAATAAATATTTTATAACCACTTGCTTATTTTGCAAAATTTGCACATTTCACCCATAACCAAAGTATTATATCAAATTAACCCCTTATTATTCACAATAATATTTAGAGAAAATTTGATTTTATTCATTAATAAGTTGGGGTCTTACAACCTCCCCTCCTTATGAAATTTCGTCCTCGAAATTGACGTACGTACCTGATGTTTCAAAAAGGTGAGGATACCTCGCTTTCATTTCTGATTCCAACTCCCAGGTCATTTCTTCAATAGCATGGTTTCTCCACAAAACCTTAACTTGTGGTATAACCTTCGTGCGTAGGACATGCTCTTTCCTATCCAAGATCTTAACAGGTACCTCCTCGTACGTTAAATCTTCAGCTATCTCGTCTGGTTCTAACTCAATAATGTGGTTCGGGTCTTTAACATATTTACGAAGCATAGATATGTGAAAAACATTATGAACACGAGACATGCTTGGAGGTAATGCGAGTCTATATGCCACATTTCCTATTCGCTCAAGAATCTCAAATGGACCAACAAATCTTGGATTGAGCTTTCCTCTCTTCCCAAATCTTGTAACTCCCTTCCATGGTGCAACACGTAACAATACATGATCCCCAATATTAAATTCCACGTCCTTCCGATGAAGATCCGCATAACTCTTTTGTCGATCCTGTGCCGTTTGTATACGTTGTCGAATCGTTTGGATCTTCTCTGTAGTAATGCGTACCAATTCTGGTCCCAACAATGTTGCTTCACCCACCTCGTCCCAGCATACTGGAGAACGACATTTTCTTCCATACAACGCCTCAAATGGAGCCACACCTATGCTCGCCTGATAACTGTTGTTGTAGGAGAATTCCACCAATGGTAGGTACTTATCCCAACTCCCTTTGAGATCTAGGACACAAAGTCTTAATAGATCTTCAAGAGTTTGAATAGTCCTCTCTGATTGTCCGTCCGTTTGAGGATGGTATGCTGAACTGAATCGTAAATCCGTGCCCATAGCTTTCTGCAAGCTAACCCAAAATCGTGAAGTGAATCTTGGGTCACGATCCGAAACTATGGATACTGGCATGCCATGCAATCTCACAATCTCGTTCACGTACATACTAGCAAGACGTTCAAGGAATAAGTCTCACGTATCGGCAAGAAATGAGCGGACTTGGTTAATCTATCAACAATAACCCAAATCGCATCTATGCCTTGAGAAACCTTGGGAAGACCCGTAACAAAATCCATAGTAATGTGTTCCCACTTCCATTTCGGAATCTCAAGTGGTTGCAATGGACCCTTTGGTACTTGATGCTCCGCTTTTACACGTTGACAAGTTAAACATCTCGAGATAAACTCCGCGATCTCTCTTTTCATATTGCTCCACCAAAATGTATGTCGAAGATCGTGATACATTTTGGTACTCCCAGGATGGATTGCAAACGGTGTGTTGTGTGCCTCCATCATTATTCTATGCTTCAAGTCAAAATCGTTAGGAACACAAAGTCTGGAGTTGACTCGAAGTATTCCTTCTTCATCGATTCTTGCTTCTGGAATAGCACCTTCTTGCACTTTCTTCTTCATACGCATCAGCTCTATATCCGTAGCTTGAGCAGCTTTAACTTTATCGATTAAAGTCGGTTCTACTCGTATATTTGATATCATCATGTGGGTACTTGGAGCCTTCATCTCTATCTCCATCCTTTGCAAGTCATACAAAATGGGCCTTTGTGTTAAAAACATTGCACTCGTACCCGCATATGATCTTCTACTCAATGCGTCAGCTACTACGTTTGCTTTTCCAGGATGATATTGGATGGTATGATCGTAATCTTTCAACAGCTCAAGCCAACGTCGTTGCCGCATGTTGAGTTCCTTTTGGGTGAAGAAATATTTGAGGCTTTTATGATCTGTATAGATCTCCACTTTCTCCCCATACAGGTAGTGTCTCCAGATCTTCAACGCAAAAACGACTGCTGCCAACTCCAAATCATGAGTAGGATAATTCCTCTCATATTCTTTGAGTTGTCGTGAGGCATAGGCTATGACTTTCCCATGTTGCATGAGAACACATCCTAACCCTTTGCCTGAAGCATCGCTGTAGATAACAAATCCATCCGAACCAGATGGTATTGTCAGAACAGGTGCCGAAATGAGTCTCCTCTTGAGTTCTTGGAAACTCTTCTCGCATTCCTCACTCCATACGAATTTTGTATCTTTCCGAGTCAGCTGAGTTAACGGAGTAGCGATTCGAGAAAATCCTTCCACAAATCTCCGATAATAACCAGCTAAGCCCAGAAAGCTACGTACTTCGGTTACCGACTTCGGTTGCTCCCAACTTTGTATGGCTTCAATCTTCGCCGGGTCGACAGATACTCCATGTTTTGACACCACGTGCCCAAGGAATGCTACTTCCTCAAGCCAGAACTCGCATTTCTTCAGTTTGGCATATAGCTTGTTTTCACGAAGCCTTTGCAGTACCAGCTTCAAATGGCGCTCATGATCTTCACGGCTTTTGGAATAGATGAGGATGTCATCAATAAAGACAACAACGAACTGATCCAAATATTCTTTGAATACACGGTTCATCATATCCATGAAGGCAGCAGGAGCATTAGTCAATCCAAAAGACATTACTAAGAATTCATAATGCCCGTACCGAGTTCTGAAGGCAGTCTTTGGAATATCCTCAGTTTTAATCTTCAGCTGATGATATCCAGAACGAAGATCGATCTTTGAAAAGAATTGTGCTCCTTGCAACTGGTCAAACAGGTCATCAATGCGAGGTAGCGGATACCTATTCTTGATGGTGACATGGTTCAATTCTCGATAGTCAATACAAAGTCGCATACTCCCGTCTTTCTTCTTTACGAATAAAACAGGAGCACCCCAAGGAGACGTACTAGGACGAATAAAACCGATGTCCAACAACTCCTGTAGTTGGACTTTTAACTCCTGAAGTTCAATAGGAGCCATTCGATATGGGGTTTTAGAAATGGGCTTTGTACCGGGTTCAAGGTCAATAAAGAATTCAATTTCTCGTTCCGGGGGTAGACCGGGAAGTTCTTCAGGAAATACATCGGGAAATTCTCTAACAATAGAAATATTATTCAAATCTGACTTGTCTTTGTTCAAATCCATAACATGGGCTAAGAAAGCTTGACATCCGTTTTTCAATAAACGAATAGCTTTGTGGCTTGATATGACAGTGACTGATTTTAGTGGTTTAGTAGTTTGAATTCGTATGACAGGTTGGTTAGGAATATGAAAACTAACAACCTTACGAAAACAATCAATTTTAGCATGATGAGTGGTTAACCAATCAATTCCTAAAATCACATCAAAAGCAAGTATCTTTAAAGAGATAAGATCAACAGGTAATGTGATAGTGCCAACTTGGATCATGCAAGATTTATAAACTGTAGATGTAACGAAGGTTTCACCCAACGGAGTTTCAACAGATAAGTTAAAGTCCAATTTCTCCGGAGTCAAGTTTAAACGTTGAGCACAAGCAGGAGAGATAAAAGAATGGGTAGAACCGGTATCTAGTAAAGTATAAACTTCGCAAGAATTCAAGATTAGCTTACCCGTGATCACCTCGTTCGGGTTTCTCGCGTTTTGGCCAGTCACGACAAACGCCCTTCCAGGAACCGCTGATTTCGACTTATCCGGGATAACTTTTGGAGTCACCATCCCCGCTGAACTTGGTTTTGCTACAGAACACTCTCGAGCTATATGACCTTCCTTTCCACAGTTATAACATACCTTGGATTGTTGTGGGCAGTTTGGGCTGATATGTCCCTCTTTCCCACATTTGTAACATACGACCGGTGGTCGTTCTCCTCCCCTAGAAACAGTTGATGTTTGTGCTGACGTCTTCACGTTATCATTGTTGTACCTTCTCTTCTTGAAATCTCCTCCCGACTCGCTCCTTCTATTATCACGACCACGATTACCACCAGAGTGGTTACCGCTTTTGTCCGAATGTTTTCCTCCCTGCTGGTTTTCATTGCTTCGATGACTGCCGCCACCGGTATGACCCTGGTTGTGGTCCCTCGGTTGCACATACTCATTATCTCGCTCTAATAATTGAGCCCTGTTTACAACATCTGAATATAAAGAAAATTTATGAGAGATAAGATATTGCCGAATCTCGGGTTTTAGACCTCTCAGAAACATCCTTGTCATTCGTTCCTCATTTTCGACCAAATGAGGTGCAAACCTGGATAACTCTGCAAACTTCGCCTCGTACTGGGACACCGTCATGTTGTTTTGTTCCAGTCTAATAAACTCAACCTCCTTCATATGACGAATACTTTCAGGAAAGTACTTGTCATTGAACAGTTTTTGAAATGTTTCCCAGGACATGTTGAGTGCGTCAGGCTGGGTACGCTTCACAGACTCCCACCAGTAGTCTGCCTCACCGCGGAACATAAATGTGGCGAATGGAACCTTCTGTTCCTCCGTGCATCCCAAGACATCAAATATCTTGGTAATTTGCTTGACCCACGTTTCCGCCATGATCGGATCCGGCTTTCCCTTAAATTCTGGTGGTCCCAATTCTTTGAACTGCTTAGCTGTGACAAACCGCGCGTTGTTATCATTTCCACCCGTATTCTGCACACGAGTCTCCCTCGTCTGATTTTGCATGAACTGCAAAAAGCTCCTAAACATTCCATCATTCATCGTTTGCTCGGTAACGTTGTTTACAGGAGGAATATTGCCTTCCTGTTGCACGTTCCCCTGGGTAGTGATCAAAGGTGTCTCCACGGTCTGATTTACTCCATTATTAACGTTCTCAGCTGCCATTCTTAAATACTGCCATAAAACAAGGGTTAATAGTCATGTCATATATTATCCCTATACTCTGACCGACCAAATAAACACCAAATAAACTTAGTCAGGTCATACTAGCGAAGGAATTCTCCGTCTCTCCCCTCCTAGTTCTTGTCTCACATCTCAGCCAGGGATCATATCCCTAAGCTCTGATACCAACTGTGACGCCCCCAAAATAGGTATACAACACCCATTCTGAGTCGCCAAATACATGGTACAGAAAGCAAACTACAACTTCAATAATACAATTGTCGTGCAAAATACGACAACACATACTGTGAGTTTAAATACAAATATTGTCTTCTAGACAATATCCACACTCAAATAAATCCTCATTACAATTATTCAAACACTATTTTACAGAAATAGTGAGGACTGCTAATACATCTTTCTAGAACCATCACTCCATACCCCGACTAGATCCTGCTATGTTCTCACCTCCTGAGAAGAAAAATGGAACAAAAAGGAAAAGGGTGAGCTCAACTAGCCTAGTAAAGAATATTATGACTAAGATAATATACAACAAATTATCGTTAGTCTTCAACAGGGAAAAATCTGATAAAATATAATCGACAACAAGTTTTAGATCAACAACTGCAGCGGAAACAGCAAACCATTAGAAGAGTCAAGTAGAGAAAGAATTCTACTATCTTCTAAGATTTAAAAGTCCATCATCAATATTTTATCCCTGGAACATCAATTAATAATCATCTTTAACCAAATATTCATCTTTGCACTACAGGCCAAAGATATTCATTTGTATCATCAGTCGGTCATGTTCATCTCAACACTACAGGCCAAAGATATTCATCAAGTAATTATACATCTTTGCACTACAGGCCAAAGATATTCAGTAATATCATCATTTAGGACTGAGGATGATGAAAAATATCTTAAAGAGAACGAATCCAGTGAGACAGAAGGACAAATATTAGGGATTCGTATAACAGTTTATCCAAGATCAATAATACTTCATAATAATCAATTGTGAAGCAGAATTCAAAAATAAAGATCAAAACATGGATACAATCAAAGATAGTAACCATAATAGACATCTTGGACAAAAAGGAAAAATTTTATTTTTCGGTGAATAGTGTCGTATTCGTGAATAGTGCCGTATACGTGAATAGTGCCGTATACGTGAATAGTAACCCCCGACACAAAAAGTTCCAAATTTGATAAAAACTCATATCAATATTTCAGCATAATGATATTGAAGAAAATAATATCATTTAAGAAGAAAATAATATCCCTTACCTCAAAATATCAGTACTTCTGGTCGGAATACCGGTATAAGGCTGAAAGAAACTTGCTCTGATGAATAGAAACTCTCAAAGTATCTAAATACTCACAAAATACACTCAATAATCTAGAGAGAGAAAGAGAGAAAACTTGTTTCTGGTGTGATTTTCAATTCTAACTTAGCCCTCTATTTATAGGAAAATTTTGGTAGGTTTGACCTGCAACCTGATGGCTTTACCTGCTACTATTCCCACCCACCACATTTGAAATATAATTCAGCACATTTCTTCACCAACCACAAGTGGGGCCCACCAATTCTAGAATTTTCCACCAAAATGATAAACTCCGAAAATTCAACAATTTCTGAACCAGTCATCTTGTAAAATTCGTAATAAATCATACGTTCATTTTTAACGGTTCAAAATTTGTGGACATATACTCAACTTATATATGTATAACATATCCAAAAATTACCACGATCCAACGGTCGGATTAAAAATTATAACCCCCGCAAACTATCTCAAAAACCCTGATTTTTAATACCTCCATTCCGACAAAAATACTGATAAAAACCTCAACATTAACTCCTTCATTTTTAACCACAAAAATATATCCCTCATTTATATCCACATAAAATAAATATTTCCTTATCATATGAATCAATAATTAATTATTCACAAATAATATTACAGAATCACATTTATGACAACCAGGCCGTTCCCAGGAAAGAGGGGGCTTTCCAATAAGGATTTCTCCTTACTGGCGCGCAATTAGATGACCAAACCTCTCCTTAGACAGAACTTTCTAGACATTGCCAATAATGTTATCTAATAATATTATTCAAATAATATGAATTATTGATCTGATAAATGAAAATACTGTGCAGCAACAATTATTGAAACAACAATAATATAAAATATCAACGCAGCAATTATTGAATCAATAAAATAAAATATTGAATAATAACTACTGTAACAATTATTGAGTAGTGCCTTCTTACGTAAGAATCAATAATTGGTGCAATACCGTGTGCTACTGTATTTTAACCACCGGGTATTCCAACAGTATTAACGGTAACAACTACGCCGTTATTTATAAACAACTTATACTTGTCGTTTTCTTCATCCAATCGCTTTCCGTTATGGGGCCCACACAAGGCTGCGTCGTCGTACGAATATTCCCCGACAGCAAGAATATTCCACGACCAACCGAATATTCACCGACCAAAAATAAATATTTTATAACCACTTGCTTATTTTGCAAAATTTGCACATTTCACCCATAACCAAAGTATTATATCAAATTAACCCCTTATTATTCACAATAATATTTAGAGAAAATTTGATTTTATTCATTAATAAGTTGGGGTCTTACATATATATATATATATATACATTTGAGAGAAAATAATGTACAAAGCAGTGCCGAATTCCTTGTGGGCATGAAAACCATCTGAGGAAATTCAAACATCGTAAATAAATTTACAAGCTGCTTATAGCTGAAAATGTCCATCACGGGAACCGAATCTAGATTCCGTAAACTGAATATGTGATCACATGATTCCTAGGCTCACATGATGCCGCAATTTATATGAAAACTGTAACCAGTTATATATATAAAAGCTATAAATATATATACAAACATGATCACCAACCACGAAGCACCTTCATAGGGGATCAGAAATATAAATAAAGCTGTAAAAGCAATCAACCACCACGAAGTAAACTCCAGGCGAGAAGAAATATAAAGAAAGCAATAAAAACGATCAACCGCCACGAAGTAAACTCCAAGCGGGACGAAATGTATATATATATATATATATATTAAAGCAGTAAACGCACCGGATGTAAAATTCAGGCTCACCGAACATAGTTTAATACACATATATATATATATATATATATATATATATATATATATATATATATATATATATATATATATATATAAACTGAAATGAAACCACGGACCGAAGTCCGGGCATACACACAACATGACTCTCAATGTGAAGAATGTTGTGTGCTAAGATGAAGAGAAAAGCTTTAAAGTGTATAAGAAGGCTTATAGTGGGCTGCCAAAGAAGACTTTAATAACTTGAAGTGGATGAACACTCGGCTTTCACCAGTAAAAAGTAGCTATATATGAGCTTATAAGTGTTTAAAATGAGAAAGCACTCAGTTTAGGGTGTGTACAGAGCTGCAGGTGTATCTGCGGCTGCCCGGGGTGCCCCGGGCTCTGCGGGTCTTGCCGTCTAAAAGTACGTGTATGTGTGCAATGTGATGTCCGCTTGAACTTTCAGAACTTCAATCTGGGCATCTAATTGAGGTGTATAAGACCTATTTTGGACCGTTGTTGTCGAGAGTTACGCAATGACATGGAATTAGAGATTGTACGAAGTCAGGAAGATGGGACTATGCCCTCCGATCTTCAAGCTTCAAATTCTATCGGTTGTCCTGTGCAATAGTCACTCGGGATTGGACCTCCTTGGTTCTTGTGGGGTATTGTTGTGTAAAAATATATTTATGAGATGTTGAGATAGTGCGATGTGGCGTCAAGGTGGCAAGATGATGACCTTGCCCCTCACCGGGGTTATCTCTAGTTTAGGCTGATAAAGCAGACACTGCTCAGGGTTATCTCTGAAATTGGACTGCTGTAAGTGTTTAAAGGTCCTTAGTGTCATCTCTGAGGTGTGCCTGTCTTCCCGGGGTTACCTCCGGGTCTTGTACTGAGTGCCTCGATGTGAGTGTCGAGGTTGAAGCTGATCACATGCATTTAAAACAAGCATTTCTAGCATTATCTCCGGAACTGCAATTACACTCCTTGGGGTTATCTCCAAGGTTAGTGCTGCTATTCCCAGTATCGGGACTGAGACTGAATATCTCGTGGTTATCTCCGGGATGAATCGACCTTCTCCGGTGGAATTTTTGGTATTTGAATTGCATGCCTCGGGGTTATCTCTGAGGTTGGAACTGATACTCCCGGTATGTGTTTCGGGGTTGAGACTAAACTTCCGATAGTATCCGGACTGAATATGAGCTATCTTCCAAGGTTAACTCTAAAAGACGAATTTGCTCTCCTGCAATGTCAGTGAAAGGTGTGCAGAAAATTTTGAGTGTCTACAATTACCATCAGGAATCGGTATCTATTGCCGAGGATTGATGACTTGTTTGATCAACTTTAAGGGGAAAAGTATTTTTCGAAGATAGACTTAAGATCTAGTTTTCTTCAGTTGATTGTGAGGGTGAGGATATCCCTAAGACAGCTTTTCGCACTCGATATGGGCATTACAAGTTTCTGGTGATGCCATTTGGGTTGACTAACGCTGCTGCGGTGTTTATGGATTTAATGAATCGGGTGTTCAGGGAGTACTTGGACCAATTTGTTATTATCTTTATTGATGATATTTTGGTTTACTCCAAGTCTAAGGAAGAGCATGAAGAGCATCTTTGCACAGTATTGAGGATTTTGCAGAAAGAGAAATTGTATGCTAAATTCTCTAAATGCGAGTTTTGGTTGGAGCCGGTTGCATTTTTGGGCCACGTTGTTTTTGCTGAAGGCATTGAGGTCAATCCTGCGAAGGTTGAGGCTATCACTAAATGGCCAAGACCTACTACGGTGATAGAGATTAGGAGTTTCTTGGGCAGGGTATTATAGGCAGTTTATGGAAGGGTTTTCCTTGCTTACCTTACCATTGACTCAGTTGATGAGAAAGGGCACGAACTTTGTGTGGAATGAGGAGCGTGAGAAGAGTTTCGAGGAGTTAAAGAAACGACTTACGTCAGCTCCTATACTTGCATTATCGTCGGGGACATGAGGTTACCAGATTTACAGTGATGCTTCTAAGAAGGGTTCGGGGTATGTTTTGATGCAACACGGTAAGGTGATTGCTTATGCTTTTAGACAGCTTAATTCTTATGAGGTGAACTACCCCACTCATGATTTAAAGTTGGTAGCGGTTGTGTCGCCCCCAAAATAGGTATACATCACCCATTCTGAGTCGCCAAATACATGGAACAGAAACAAATACAACTTCATTACAACAAGTGTCGTACAAAATACGACAACACATAAAATGTGAGTTTAAATACAAATATTGCCTTCTAGACAATATCCACACTCAAATAAGTCCTCATTACAATTATTAAAATACTATTTTACAAAATAATGAGGACTGCTAACACAACTGATTGGAAACATCACTCCACACCCTGACTAGTTCCCGCTATATTCTCGCCTCCTGAGAAAAATGGAACAAAAAGGAAAAGGGTGAGCTCAACTAGCCCAGTAAAGAATATTATGACCAAGATAATATACAACAACTTATCATTAGTCTTCAACAGGGAAAAATCTGATAAAATATAATAGACAACAAGTTTTAGATCAATAATTGCAGCGAAAACAACAAACCATTAGAAGAGTCAAGTAGAGAATGAATTCTACTATCTTCTAAGATTTAAAGGCCCATCAACGATATTTTATCCCTGTAACATCAATCAATATACATTTTGAATCAAATATTCATCTTTGCACTACAGGCCAAAGATATTCATTTGTATCACTAGTCGGTCATGTTCATCTCAACACCTGTTCATCTTTGCACTACGACCAAAGATATTCATCAGTTAATCATTCATCTTTACACTACAGGCCAAAGATATTCAGTAATATCATCATTTAGGACTGAGGATGATGAAAAATATTTTAAAGAAAACGAATCTAATGAGACAGAAGGACAAATATTAGGGATTCGTATTACAGTTTATCCAAGTGCAATAATACTCCATAACAACCAATTTTGAAGTAGAATTCAAAAATAAAGATCAAAACATAGATACAATCAAAGATAGTAACCATAATAGATATCTTATAAAAAAGAAAAAAATTTATTTTTCGGTGAATAGTGCCGTATTTGTGAATAGTAACACCGACACAAAAAGTTCTAAATTTGATAAAAAGTTCAAACCAATATTTCGGCATAATGATATTGAAGAAATTAATATCATTTAAGAAAAAAATAACATCACTTACCTCAAAATAATAGTATTTCTGATCGAAATATCGGACGTAAAGCCGAAGGAAGCATGCACTGAATAGCAACTTTCAAAGTATCTAAATACTCACTAAAATACGCTCGACGATATAGAGAGAAAGAAAACTTGTTTCTGGTGTGATTTTCAATTCTAACATAAGCGCCTATTTATAGAAAAATGCTAGAACGCTATAGGAGACTAAAATAATAAAATATTATTATATATTTTATTTTTTCAACCTTCACATCTACCCACCCAAAATGGCAGCCAACTTGGAACCAAGAATCAGCAGCCCACATGTGTTAAAACAAAAGTGGGTCCCACCCCATTTTTAATAAAAAATATTTTATTTTACGAAACTTCAATAATTCATAGAAAATAGCTCGTTTATTAGAAAAATAAGAATTTTATGTCCATTCCACATGAAATTGAATTCTCTACAACTTTATAGCTTTAAGTTTTTCTAAATTCCAGATAGAAAATATTCAAAATCCACAAACGGACGATTTTCAACACCTCTTAAAATTCATAACAAATCATGCGTTAATTTTTAACGGTTCAAATTTTGTGGATATATACCCAACTTATATATGTACAACATATTCAAAAATCACAATGATCCAACGGTCAGATTAAAATTATATCTCACGCAATAGAGCTTTAAGAATACCGATTTGATCTTTTAATACTTTCAATCTGACAAAATACTGATAAAACACCTCAACATTAATTCCTTCGTTTATAACCACATAAATAAATCAATCATTTATATTCACATCAAATAAATATTTTCTTATCATATAAATTAATAATTAATTATTCATAAATAATATTACAGAATCACAATTATAACAACCAGGTCGTTTTCAGGAAAGAGGGGGCTTTCCAATAAGGATTTCTCCTTACTGGCGCGCAATTTGATGACAAAACCTCTCCTTAGACAGAACTTTCTAGACATTGCCAATAATTCTATCTAATAATGTTATTCAAATAATATGAATTATTGATCTGATAATGGAAAATACTGTGTAGTGACAATTATTAAAACAACAATAATATAAAATATCAACGTAGCAACTATTGAATCAATAAAATATTGAACAGTAGTTACTGTAATAATTATTGAGTAGTGTCTTCTTACGTAAGAATCAATAATTGGTGCAATACCGTGTGCTACTGTGTTTTAACCACCGGGTATTCTAACAGTATTAACGGTAATAACTACGCCGTTATATATAAACAACTTATACTTGTCGTTTTCTTCATCCAATCGATTTCCGTTATGGGACCCGCACAAGGCTGCGCCGTCGTATGAATATTCCTCGACAGCAAGAATATTCCACGACCAAACGAATATTCACCGACAAAAATGAATATTTTATAACCACTTGCTTATTTGAAATATTTGCGCATTTTACCCATAACTAACCACATTAATCAAATCAACCTTTACTATTTTAAAATAATAAATAGAGGAAATTTAATTTCATTTAATAATAAGTTGGGGTCTTACAACCTCCCCTCCTTATGAAATTTTGTCCTCGAAATTGACGTACGTACCTGGTATTTTGAAAAGGTGAGGGTACCTCGCTTTCATTTCCGATTCCAACTCCCAGGTCATTTCCTCAATAGCATGGTTCCTCCACAAAATCTTAACTTGTGGTATAACCTTGGTGCGTAGGACATGCTCTTTCCTATCTAAGATCTTAACAAGTACCTCCTCATACGTTAAATCTTCGGCTATCTCGTCCGGTTCTAACTCAATAATGTGGTTCGGGTCCTTCACATATTTACGAAGCATAGATATGTGAAAAATATTATGAACACGAGACATACTTGGAGGTAATGCGAGTCTATAGGTCACATTTCCTATTCGGTCAAGAATTTTAAATGGACCAATAAATCTTGGATTGAGCTTTTCTCTCTTCCCAAATCTTATAAATTCCACGTAACAATACATGATCCCCAATATTAAATTCCACGTCCTTTCGATGAAGATCCGCGTTACTCTTTTGTCGATCCTGTGTCGTTTGTATATGTTATCAGATCATTTGGATTTTCTCTGTAGTCATACGTACCAATTCTGGTCCCAACAACGTTGCTTCACCCACCTCGTCCCAACATACTGGAGAGCGATATTTTCTTTCATATAATGCCTCGAATGGAGCCACACCTATACTTGCCTGATAACTATTGTTGTAGGAGAATTCCACAAATGGCAAGTACTTATCCCAACTTCCTTTGAAATCTAGGACACAGAGTCTTAACAGATCTTCAAGAGTTTGAATAGTCCTCTCTGATTGCCCGTTCGTTTGAGGATGGTATGTTGAACTGAATCGTAAATCTGTGCCCATAGCTTTCTGCAAGCTAACCCAAAATCATGAAGTGAATCTTGGGTCACGATCCGAAACTATGGATACTGGCATGCCATGCAATCTCACAATCTCATTCATGTACATATGAGCAAGACGTTCAAGGGAATAAGTCTCCCGTATAGGTAAGAAATGGGCAGACTTAGTTAATCTATCAACAATAACCCAAATTACATCTATGCTTTGAGAAACCTTGGGAAGACCCGTAACAAAATCCATGATAATGTGTTCTCACTTCCATTTCAAAATCTTAAGTGGTTGCAATGGACCCTTTAGCACTTGATGCTCCGCCTTTACTCGTTGACAAGTTAAACACCACGCGATAAACTCCGCGATTTCTCTCTTCATATTGCTCCACCAAAATGTATGTCAAAGATCATGATACATTTTGGTACTTCCAGGATGGATTGCAAACGGTGTGTTGTGTGCCTCCATCATGATTATATGCTTTAAGTCAGAATCGTTAGGAACACAAAGTCTGGTGTTGACTCGAAGTATTACTTCTTCATCGATTCTTGCTTCTGGAATAACACCTTCTTGCACTTTCTTCCTCATACGGATCAGCTCCATGTCCGTAGCTTGAGCAGCTTTAACTTTATCGATTAAAGTCGGTTCTACTCGTATATTTGATATCATCACGTGGGTACTTGGAGCCTTTACCTCTATCTCCATCCTTTGCAAGTCATACAAAATGGGACTTTGTGTTGATAATATCGCACTCGTACCCGTATATGATCTTCTACTCAATGCGTCAGCTACCACGTTTGCTTTTCCAGGATGATATTGGATGGTATGGTCGTAATCTTTCAATAGCTCGAGCCAACGTCGTTGCTGCATGTTGAGTTCCTTTTGGGTGAAGAAATATTTGAGGCTATTATGATCCATATAGATCTCTACTTTCTTCCCATACAGGTAGTGTCTCCAAATCTTCAACACGAAAACGACTGCTGCCAACTCCAAAACATGAGTAGGATAATTCCTCTCATATTCTTTGAGTTATCGTGAGGCATATGCTATGACTTTCCCATATTGCATGAGAACACATCCTAACCCTTTGCCTGAAGCATCGATGTAGATAACAAATCCATCTGAACTAGATGGTATTGTCAGAACAGGTTCCGAAATGAGTCTCCTCTTGAGCTCTTGGAAACTCCTCTAACATTCCTCGCTCCATATGAATTTTGTATCTTTCCGAGTCAGCTGAGTTAACGGAGTAGCGATTCGAGAAAATCCTTCCACAAATCTCCGATAATAACCAGCTAAGCCCAGAAAATTACGTATTTCGGTCACCGACTTCAGTTGCTCCCAACTTTAGATTGCTTCAATCTTTGTTGGGTCAACAGATACTCTATGTTTTGACACCACGTTCCCAAGGAATGCTACTTTCTTAAGCCAGAGCTCGCATTTCTTCAACTTGGCATATAGCTTGTTATCGTGAAGCCTTTGGAGTACTAGCTTCAAATGGTGCTCATGATCTTCACGGCTTTTGGAATAGATGAGGATGTCATCAATAAAGACAACAACGAACTGATCCAAATATTCCTTGCATACACGGTTCATCATATCCATGAAAGCAGCAAGAGCATTAGTCAATCTAAAAGACATGACTAAGAATTCATAATGCCCGTATCGAGTTCTAAAAACAGTCTTTGGAATATCCTCAGTTTTAATCTTCAGCTGATGATATCCAGAACGAAGATCGATCTTTGAAAAGAATCGTGCTCTTTGCAACTGGTCGAACAGGTCATCAATACGAGGTTGCGAATACCTATTCTTGATGGTAACATAGTTCAATTCTCGATAGTCAATACGAAGTCGCATACTCCCGTCTTTCTTCTTTACGAATAAAATAGGAGCACCCCAAGGAGACGTACTAGGACGAATAAAACCGATGTCTAACAACTCCTGTAATTGGACTTTTAACTCCTGAAGTTCAATAGGAGCCATTCGATATGGGATTTTAGAAATGGGCTTTGTACCGGGTTCAAGGTCAATAAAGAATTTAACTTCACGTTCTAGGGGTAGACCAGGAAGTTCTTCAGGAAATATGTCAGGAAATTCACTAACAACATAAATTTTATTCAAATCTGACGTGTCTTTATTCAAATCCATAACATGGGCTAAGAAAGCTTGACATCCGTTTTTCAATAAACGAATAGCTTTATGGCTGGATATGACAGTGATTGATTTTAGTAGTTTAGTTGCTTGAATTTGCATAATAGGTTGGTTAGGAATATAAAAACTAACAACCTTACAACAACAATCAATTTTGGCATGATGAGTGGTCAACCAATCAATCCCTAAAATCACATCAAAAGCAAGTATCTTTAAAGAAATAAGATCAACAGGTAATGGGATGGTTCCAACTTGGATTAAACAAGATTTATAAACTATAGATGTAATGAAAGTTTCTCCTAACGGAGTCTCCACAGATAGGTCAAAGTCTAATTTCTCCATAGTCAAGTTTAAACGTTGAGCACAAGCAGGAGAGACAAAAGAATGGGTAGAACCGGTATCTAGTAAAGTATAAACTTCGCAAGAATTCAAGATTAGCTTACCCGTGATCACCTCGTTCGGGTTTCTCGCGTTTTGGCCAGCCACGACAAACGCTCTTCTAGGAATCGCTGATTTTGACTTATCCGGGATAGCTTTTGGAGTCACCATCCCCGCTGAACTTAGTTTTGCTATAGAACACTCTCGAGCTATATGACTCTCCTTTCCACAGTTATAACATACCTTAGATTGTTATGTGCAGTTTGGGCTGATATGTCCCTCTTTCCTATATTTGTAACATACGACCGGTGGTCGTTCTCCCCTAAAAACAGTTGATATTTGTGCTGACGTCTTCACGTTATCATTGTTGTACCTTCTCTTCTTGAAATCTTCTCCCGACTCGCTTCTTCTATTTTCACGGCCACGACTACCACCAGAGTGATTACCGCTTTTGTCTGTATTCCTTCATCCCTGCTGGATATCATTGCTCTGATGACTACTATCACCGGTCTGACCCTGGTTGTTGTCCCTCGGTTGAACATACTCATTATCTCGCTCTAATAATTGAGTCATGTTTACAACATCTGAATATAAAGAAAATTTATGAGAGATAAGATATTGCCGAATCTCAGGTTTTAGACCTCTCAAAAACATCTTCGTCATACATTCTTTGTTTTCCACCAAATGAGGTGCAAACCTGGATAACTCCGCGAACTTCACCTCGTACTGGGACACCGTCAAGTTGTTTTGTTCTAGTCTAATAAACTCTACCTCCTTCATATGACGAATACTTTTAGGAAAGTACTTGTCATTAAACAGTTTTTGAAACGTTTCCCAAGACATGCTAAGTGCAGTTGGATGAGTACGTTCCACAGATTCCCACCAGTAATCTGCCTCATTACGGAACATAAAAGTGGCGAATGGAACCTTATGTTCCTCCGTGCATCCCAAGATATCGAATATCTTGGTAATTTTCTTGACCCACGTTTTCGCCTTAATCGGATCTTGCTTTCCCCAGAATTCTGGTGGTCCCAACTCTTTGAACTGCTTGGCCGTGACAAACCGCATGTTGCTATCATTTCCACCCGTATTCTGCACACGAGTCTCCCTTATCTGATTTTGCATAAATTGTAAAAAGCTTCTAAACATCCCATCGTTCATCGTCTGATCAGTGGTGTTATTTACAGGAGGAACATTGTCAGCCTGTTGCACATTCTCCTGATTGGTGACTAAAGGTGTTTCCACGGTCTTATACACTCCATTGTTAACATTCTCAGCAGCCATTTTTAAATACTGCCATAAAACAAGGGTTAATTAAACAAATTAACATATCACATAATATCCTTATATTATGACTGACCAACAAATAAGCTTAGGTAGGACATACTAGCGAATGATTTACTCGTCTCCCCCCTCCTAGTTTTATTCCCCGATCTCTGCCAGAGACCATATCCCTAAGCTCTGATACCAACTGTGATGCCCCTAAAATAGGTATACATCACCCATTCTGAGTCGCCAAATACATGGTACAGAAACAAATACAACTTCATTACTACAAGTGTCGTACAAAATACGACAACACATAAACTGTGAGTTTAAATACAAATATTATCTTCTAGACAATATCCACACTCAAATAAGTCCTCATTACAATTATTGAAATACTATTTTACAAAATAGTAAGGACTGCTAACACAACTGACTGGAAACATCACTCCACACCCTGACTAGTTCCCGCTATATTCTCGCCTCTTGAGAAAAATGGAACAAAAAGGAAAAGGGTGAGCTCAACTAGCCCAGTAAAAAATATTATGACCAAGATAATACACAACAACTTATCATTAGTCTTCAACAGGGAAAAATCTGATAAAATATAATAGACAATAAGTTTTAGATCAACAACTGCAGCGGAAATAGCAAACCATTAGAAGAATCAAGTAGAGAATGAATTCTACTATCTTCTAAGATTTAAAGGCCCATCAACGATATTTTATCCCTGTAACATCAATCAATATACATCTTGAATCAAATATTCATCTTTGCACTACAGGCCAAAGATATTCATTTGTATCACCAGTCAGTCATGTTCATCTCAACACCTGTTCATCTTTGCACTACGGCCAAAGATATTCATCAGTTAATCATTCATCTTTGCACTACAGGCCAAAGATATTCAGTAATATCATCATATAGGACTGAGGATGATGAAAAATATTTTAAAGAAAATGAATCTAGTGAGACAAAAGGACAAATATTAGGAATTCGTATTACAGTTTATCCAAGTGCAATATAATACTCCATAACAACCAATTTTGAAGTAGAATTCAAAAATAAAGATCAAAATATGGATACAATCAAATATAGTAACCATAATAGACATCTTGTAAAAAAGGAAAATTTTCATTTTTTGGTGAATATTGTTGTATTCGTGAATAGTGTCGTATACGTGAATAGTAACCCCGACACAAAAAGTTCTAAATTTGATAAAAAATTCAAACCAATATTTCTACATAATGATACTGAAGAAATTAATATCATTTAAGAAAAAAATAACATCACTTACCTCAAAATAATAGTATTTCTGATCGAAATATCGGATGTAAAGCCGAAGGAACCTTGCACTGAATAGCAACTTTCAAAGTATATAAATACTCACTAAAATATGCTCGATAATATAGAGAGAAAGAAAATTTATTTCTGGTGTGATTTTCAATTCTAACCTAAATGCCTATTTATAGGAAAATGCTAGAACGTCATAGGAGACTAAAATAATAAAATATTATTATTTATTTTATTTTTTCAACCTTCACGTCTACCCACCCAAAATGGCAGCCAACTTGGAACCAAGAATCAGCAGCCCACATGTGTTAAAACAAAAGTGGGTCCCACCCCATTTTTAATAAAAATTATTTTATTTTTCGAAACTTCAATAATTCATAGAAAATAGCTCGTTTATCAGAAAAATACAAATTTTATGTCCATTCCACACGAAATTGAATTATCTAAAACTTTGTAGCTTTAAGTTTTTCTAAATTCCAGACAAAAAATATCCAAAATTCACAAACGGACGATTTTTAACACCGCTTAAAATTCATAACAAATCATGCGTTAATTTTTAACGGTTCAAAATTTGTGGATATATACCCAACTTATATATGTATAACATATCTAAAAATAACAACTATCCAACGGTCGGATTAAAATTATAACTAACACAATAAAGCTTTAAGAATACCGATTTAATCTTTTAATACTTTCAATCCGACAAAATACTGATAAAACACCTTAACATTAATTCCTTCATTTATAACCACATAAATAAATCCATCATTTATATCTACATCAAATAAATATTTCCTTATCATATAAATTAATAATTAATTATTCATAAATAATGTTATAGAATCACAATTATGACAACCAGGCCGTTCCCAAGAAAGTGGGGACTTTCCAATAAGGATTTTTCCTTACTGGCGCGCAATTAGATGACCAAACCTCTCCTTAGACAGAACTTTCTAGACATTGCCAATAATGTTATCTAATAATATTATTCAAATAATATGAATTATTGATCTGATAATGGAAAATACTGTGCAGTGACAATTATTGAAACAACAATAATATAAAATATCAATGTAGCAATTATTGAATCAATAAAATATTGAACAGTAGTTACTGTAACAATTATTGAGTAGTGCCTTCTTACGTAAGAATCAATCATTGGTGCAATACCGTGTGCTACTGTGTTTTAACCACCGGGTATTCTAACAGTATAAACGGTAACAACTACGCCGTTATTTATAAACAACTTATACTTGTCATTTTCTTCATCCAATCGCTTTCCGTTATGGGACCCACACAAGGCTCCGCCGTCATACGAATATTCCCTGACAGCAAGAATATTTCACGACCAAACGAATATTCACCCACAAAAATGAATATTTTATAACAACTTACTTATTTGAAATATTTGCGCATTTTACCCATAACTAACCACATTAATCAAATCAACCCTTACTATTTCAAAATAATAAATAGGGAAAATTTAATTTCATTTAATAATAAGTTGGGGTCTTACAGCGGTGACCTTTGCCCTAACAATTTGGAGGCATTATTTGTATGGAGAGACTTGTGATATCTTCACCGATCACAAAAATTTTAAATACATTTTCACTCAAAAAGAGCTCAATATGAGGCAGAGGCGTTGGTTGGAGCACTTAAAGGATTATGATGCTAGAATTCAGTATCACCTAGGGAAGGCAAATGTGGTTGCAGATGCTCTTAGTAGAAAGAGTTTAGGGAGTGTAGTAGCCCTCATTGCACAACCTCAACTTATTTCTGATATGGAGCGACTAGTACTGGAGTTGTATATGTAAGGTTCAGATGGGCATTTGGCTAGTATGAGAGTGGAGCCCTCTCTTATCTCACGAGTCAGAGAAGCTCAAAAGGAAGATGGGAAATTGTGGAGTATGGCGCAGAATCTGGGGGAGGGCAAGCAGCCTGAGTTTTGTATTGATGACCATGGTGTGATTTGGTTGGGTGAGTAATTGTGTGTACCGTCGGATCCAATCATTCGGGAGGCGGTGTTGGTTGAGGCTCATAGTTCGCCATTTTCTATTCATCCAGGTTCTACGAAGATGTATAGGGTTTTGAAGAAGAATTTTTGGTGGAATGGGATGAAACGAGACGTGGCTGAATATGTTGGGAAGTGCATCACTTGTCAACAAGTGAAGATAAAACATCAACGAGCTAGTGGTTTACTACAACAGTTAGACATTCCAGTTTGGAAGTGGGAGGATATCACAATGGATTTTGTGACTGGTTTGCCGAAGACTTTCAAGAAGAATAATGCCATTTGGGTAGTGGTGGATCGGTTGACTATATCGACACACTTCTTGGCTATCTATGAGGGTTACTCGGTGGATAGGTTGGCACATATCTTTTAGTAGGAGATTGTTAGACTTCATGGTACTATGATGTCTATTATTTTAGATTGGGACCTGCGGTTCACTTCACGGTTCTGGAAAGGGTTTCAACAAGCTTGGGGCACTCGGCTCAACTTTAGTACTTCTTTTTATCCGTAAACTGATGGGCAATCCGAAAGGACTATTTAGATGTTAGAGGACATGTTGAGGTCTTGTGCACTTGAGTGGTCGGGTAATTGGGATGATTACTTGTGCCTGGTTGAGTTTGCTTATAACAACAGCTGGCATGCAAGTATTGGAATGGCTCCGTTTGAGGAATTATATGGTAGAAAGTGTCGGGCACCGACTTGTTGGGACGAGGTTGGCGAAAGGGCCATAAAAGGGCCTGAGTTAGTTCAAATCACTACGGAGAAGGTAGCGGCGGCTAAGGAGAAATTGAAGTATACTCGATCACGGCAGAAGTGTTATGTTGATAAGCATTAGAGGATTTTAAAGTTTGAACTTGGTGAGCATGTGTTTCTAAAAGTTTCTCCTTGGACGAACATTAGGCGATTTGGGTTGAAAGGGAAACTTAGTCCGCGTTAGATTGGCCCATTTGAGATTTTGGAGAAGGTTGGTGAAGTTGCATATCGGTTAGCTTTGCCTCCACAGCTAGCTCATGTGCACAATGTGTTCCATGTGTCGGTGTTGAGGAGTTATCATTATCATCCGTTGCACGTGGTGAAATATCCATTCGATAAGATTCGGGAGGATCTTACTTGTGAGGAGCAAGCCGAGGTGATTTTGGATCGTCAAGAGTGGATTATGAGGAGGAAGACAATTCCGTTTGTTAAGGTTCTGTGGAGGAATCATTTGGAGCGGGAAGCCACTTGGGAAATAGAGGAGTCTATTCGAGCGGAGTATCCGCATCTCTTTGAAAATTAGGTACGTTCCATTCTTTTGATTTCGGGCACGGAATCCTTTTTAAGGGGTAGGTGATGTAATACCCGAAAAAAAAATTAAATAAAAAAAATTATTTTGTTTTAAAATATATTCTTTGGACTTTGCCATTTATTTGGGTCAAACTAGTTATTTAATTTATGTGGGCTAATAAAAATTAAAGTGATGGACAAATTAATTTGGCAAAATTGGGTCTTAAAACTAATTGAGATTAATTTATATGTGGGTAATATTAAATATTATTATAATTAAGATAATTAATAAAATATATTAATTAATAAAATCTGTTTTTAAGTAAATTAATAAATAACTAAACCTAATCTTATTTTCCTTATACAACTTGAGAAAAAGAAAGAGGAGCCAAGCCGCCTTATTGTATTTGTGAGAGAAGTTGCGTACGAAGTAATAAGAAAGGGCGCATCAGGGATGTAACGATCTGAAATTTTAAATTTTAATATTAAATATTTATTGAATAATATAAATATTTATTTGATGTGTCTATTGTTGAATTGATGAAATAAATAGTTTATTGTTGTGATAGTTGTTGGTAAATATTTATGAATCTAAATTTATTAGATAATATTTTAAATTAAATTAATTTATAATTTAGAGAATTGTAGTATAACATGAGATGTTATATTGTTGTTTTGATTTAATAATTTAGATGGTATATTAGATTATTAAATAAAGTTATAATAAAAATTATAATTTTTTGATATTTGCTAAAATGTTATATTTAATTAAAATATAGTATGTGATTAATTTAATGAGTTAATGTTGGATATGGAAATCTAAATAAATAATATGTGATTATAAATTATAAATTAAAGTGTTTATTAAAAAAAATTAAAAAGGGTTTAATTTAGTTTTTGCCAAACAAGGCTTAATATATTAATTCTTTAAAAATTAAAGGGTTTTGCTAAACAAAGGCTTATGACTTTTGAATTTTTAATTTTTGAATTTAAATAAAATAAATAAAATAATAGATATAATATAATTATAATATATACGTTACTTTTGTAATTGTTATTTTATTAAGTGGGCGTATTAAGATTATCAGTTTTATTTCCTACGCTTGTCTATCAGTTGAGGTTACGCATTATAGCTATCAGTGTTTTCATTCTAGTTGCTAAGACTAAGAGAATTACAGAGAGTGAAACCTGAGAAAATTGTCTGCAATTGCAAGGTTGTGCAAGCTAACTTGAAGGTATGTTCACAACTTTGATATTATATGTGTTTATGAGTATCATGACAAAGTTTTGTTATGCTCTGTGAATTCTATTTCTTTCGAATTGTTGTTATGTAACTAAGTTATGGTGGTTATATGTGATATAATGCTAGAGTTTATGCTTAAAAAAGAAATTTGTATGCTAAATTCGTTAACAGTAGGAAGAAAATAATGTCAGTATATATATTTTCATATGGTTTATAAAAAGTATCAATTGTAGTGGCCAATTAGTATGTGAAATTGTAAATTGAAGCTTGATTATGTTAGTTCATTAAGAAACTAGCATATCGTAATTTGAATGGAGTGATTTGGCCAAGTATTGAATTCACAGTGATGATGTTTGGGATGAATATCAAAAATTGAGTTTTATATGAAAAACATGGAATTTGAGAAATTAACCTAGCTTAAATTGTTGTTTAATTATTTTAATTGGTGGAATATGTTCACAAATATGTTTGTGGTAATTGTATACCATTTTTACATGTTATTATCACTGTTTATTGGGTGAAATTCGTGTTAGCTGGCTTAAGAAAACTGCCTTAACCATGATCTGCAAAACTGGAACTGGTGTGTAGCGTGGGCGCGCAGCCCTTTGGCGCGCCTCAACCCATTATAAAACTAGCGCGGCCGCGCCAGTACCCTGTCATAGACAGTGAAGTCTGCTAATTATGCAGACTTTGGACGTTCAATGTAACTTAGCTTAATGTTAGGTTAATGTGAGAATCATGTAACAACAAGGTTAAACAGAGTCATGTTAGGTGGATTGTAAATTCAATGTTGTAAAAGTGATTAGTAAGTTAAGAACGTGTTATGCGTAACTTATTTTATACAATGAATGTTAGATAAGTGTTGTGATGTTAACACTTGGGAATTTTGAAATATATATGATAGCATAAGACTTGTGCTAAAATAACAAGTTTAGCTAGTAATGCGTTTTATATTAAAAAATGAATATTAGTATGTCTAATAGATGTTGTGGTTTTAATACTGTGTATAGGTGAACGTGAGCTTTGATATTTTAGCTTACGCTCGAGGCAAGTTTTCTAACTCTACACTTTCGTTGAGTTAGTTCTATTATTACATTGTGCAAGTTCATTCTTACTATCTTATTCTGATATTGAACAAGTTATTCTTGTCTTTAACTTGTTATCTAGCATGCAAGTTTACATATTCTAATATAATCAAGTTGAACAAGTTTAATCTTTTAATGTACTAATTGTATGCATGCTTAGTACTCAATTCTAAATAACCTTGGCTTAATATTGTTCAAGCAAGGCACGATATGATTATTCAATGTTTATGCTATTAGTTTATTCCTAAAGCATGATCCTAATTTATAATGTCGATTCAGTTATGATTATTCCACAGCATGATGTTATCAATAATGTATTCAACTAATCCTTAGTTGATGACCGTTAAATTCTAAATTACCCTTGAAATGTATCCAAACCAAACTTACTTTGGTGCGGACTTGTACTCTAAATACTGAGATGAACAACCCTATTATTAGGGGATAATTTACGCTTAGCGTTGAAATGTTTGTGCACAAAACATTGTACGAAGGGCTGATCCCCCTAAGTACGAGGAGTCCTTATAGTCTTATGACTGTTAAAGTTGAAGTTGAAAGATTACTTGTAATTGTGGACATAGTTCGTGGTCTCATGACCCTCAATTTTTATATATTCCATATTTTGATTCCAGTCATTGGTTATTATTGATAGAGTACTATTCAGTATTGATGAGCCTATTCATTGGCATATATTATATTCTTGTTGACTCATTGTTATATCTTGTGAGCATTTTTTTTGCTCACTCTTGCATAAATATAATTATTGCAGCTAAAGTTGGGAAGGTGGATGAGCCTACAACTAGCAAAGAAAAAGAAAAAAATGTACAAGTGATGAAGGCTTGTAATTTCATTTAATGTTATGATGATAGACTTTTAAATTAATGATGTGATGTAATAATTTAATTTCCGCACTTATATGAATGTTTAAGGTTAGACAACCTGGGAAGATTTTTAATCAATGATGTAACCCTATTTAAAGGGAGGATTTATGATTTAATTTTAATATGTTTGGGTAGATAAATATGAATGATTGGAAAGTGAACACCAAGTCTTGTGAGAATGAAGTACCTAGATTTGGGGGTGTCACATGTTTGTTTGTTTTTTCCCCGTTTTGGTGCCTTATGTATATCAATGATGTTGCTGATTTCTTTTAGTTCACAGTTAAAATTAAAATAGTATACATGATTGATTGATTTGACCAGATGTATATATATATATATATATATATATATATATATATATATATATATATATATATATATATATATATATAAGTTTATCAGATTTCCATGTTAGAACAAAGGCATTTCCATGTGGGAATTAAGTTTCTGATTTGTTAATATATATAATAAAAAAAAATACGATTAGAAGATATAGTATAATTTAATTTGGGTTGTCATGTAAAATTGATGCAATTGGAGGAATTAATTTCATATTAATATAAATTATAATTATTAAGTAACTTATAATTGTATTATTATTATTTTTATTAGATCAGACGGAGGGAAATTAAGGAGTATATTTGGAATATAAATTTGGGTATTGCATTATCGATTCCAGGTTCGAATTCCATACTCCTTCAGCGATAATCCTTTTAAATTTTGATTTGTTCATTTTGTTTTCGTTTAGAAGTTAGTTATTGTTTCGCATGTCTGTTCCTTCTCAAATCCATGTGATAGTTTTGTTTTGGGGCATTGATATTTAGAACTCATGTTTGTACTCTTTGAACTTATTTATCATGTTTAATATTTATTTCGATTTTTGTAGTGATGTACATATTAGTATATTTTTAGATACTTGTGTTGATGATTCTGTGACACCCCCAAATCTAGGTACTTCATTCTCACAAGACTTGGTGTTCACTTTCCAATCATTCATATTTATCTACCCAAACATATTAAAATTAAATCATAAATCCTCCCTTTAAATAGGATTACATCATTGATTAAAATTCTTCCCAAGTTGTCTAACCTTAAATATTCATATACGTGTGGAAATAAAATTATTACATCACATCATTAATTTAAAAGTCTATCATCATAAAATTAAATGAAATTACAAGTCTTGATCACTTGTACATTTTTCCCTTTCCTTTGTTATTTGAAGGCTCGTCGACCTTCTCAACTTTAGTTGCAATAATTATATTTATGCAAGAGTGAGCAAAACAAAATCTCACTAGGTATAACAATGAATCAACAAGATAATGATAATTGCCAATGAATAGGCTCATCAAAACTGAATAGTACTCTATCAATAATAATCAAAGACTAGAATCAAAATATGGAATATATATCTGAGGCTCATAAGACCATGAACTATGTCCACAGTTGTAAGTAATCTTTCAACTTCAACTTTAACAGTCATAAGACTATAAAGACTCCTCGTACTTAGGGGGATCAGCCATTCGTACAATGTATTGTGCACAAACATTTCAACGCTAAGCGTAAATTATCCCCTATTAATAGGGTTGTTCATCTCAGTATTTAGAGTACAAGTCCGCACCAAAGAAAGTTTAGTTTGGATAAGCTTTCAAGGGTAATTTGAAGTTTAACGATCATCAACTAGAGGACTAGTTGAATCAATAGTGTTTGATAACACAATAGTTGATCAATAGTAACATAATACGGAACAATGAATAAGTGTAAGCGAACTAACTATATTTTGAACTCATGCTTAGAAACAACTACAAGGAATAAGTATTGAATGACAATAAACCTTGCTTTAATAATATTAAGCTAGAACTATGAATTACTGATTATACTTTAAATAATAGCAAGCTGAAAATAAAGCTTGCTCATTATGAGAATAGTTTGTGCCAAGTAAATGAGATAAGATAGTTCAACATTAGAAATTAGAATTCAAGAAAATTGCATTCATAATAATCGAATGACAATAAAGAAACTTGTCTAATAATAAACAAGTTAGAATGCGTCAATAAATATTGGAACTCAAACTTGTTCGAATAAAGTTAAAGTCTTAGCTAGCTTGCTCAAATAATGATTAGGAATACAAAATTTCGCTTAATGAATGGTTAAAGTAAGAAACTTGTTTAACGTAAATGTAGAGTTAAAGAACTTGCTCAATCAAAAGAATAAAGTTACACAATGTAATAATAGAACTAACTTAACGAAAGTGTAGAGTTAGAAAACTTGCCTCGAGCGTAAGCTATAATATCAAACTTACGTTCACCTACACATAGGTTTAGAACCACAACACCTATTAAATATGCTATCATATCATAACATGTACATTTCTAACTAAACTTATCATTTTAGCACAATTCTTATTCAACTATACAAATATCAGAAATTTCAAGTGTGTTAATCCTCACAACACCTATTTACTATTCATTACGCTTAACATGTCCCAACATGACATTTCTTAGTTTACTAATTATCCAAAACTTTGAACTTACTAACCACATACTACAACTATGTTTTAACCTTGTTGTTACGTGTTTGACATGCTAACATATCATTAGTCCAAAATACGTCGCTACCCCAGAACTGCAGCAGCAGCAGTAGTCTCTGCCTTAGACCAGTGTATGGCGTAGCTACGCCACACACAGCGCAGTTGCGCCACACAGAGCAGCTGCACAGTTTTTTGCCTTGGCACCAGCGCAGCTGCGCTGGTGCACAAACAGAGGCAGATACGACATGAATAGTAGCCGTTTTTAGCCCAACTAACACGAATTTCACCCACCAAACAGTGATAATAACATGTAAAAATGGTATAGAATTACCACAAACATGTTTATGAACATATTCCACCAATTAAAATAATTTAACAACAATTTAAGATAGGTTAATTTCTCAAATTCCTTGTTTTTCATATAAAACTCAATTTTTGATATTCATCCCAAAAATCATCACTGTGAATTCAATACTTGGCCAAATCACTCCATTCAAATTACGTTATGCTTGTTTCTTAATGAGCTAACATAATCAAGCTTCAATTTACAATTTCACATACTGATTGGCCACTACAATTGATACTTTTCATGAACCATATGAAAATACATATACTGACATTATTTTCTTCCTATTGTCAACTAATTTAGCATACAAATTTCTTGTTTAAGCATAAACTCTAGCATTATATCACATATAACCACCATAACTTAGTTACATAACAACAATTCGGAAGAAATAGAATTCACAGAGTATAACAAAACTTTGTCGTGATACTCATAAACACATATAATATCAAAGTTGTGAACATACTTTCAAGTTAGCTTGCACATCCTTGCAATTGCAGACAATTTTCTCTGGGTTCACTCTCAAACTCTCTCAATTCTCTTTGTAATTCTCTTAGCCTTAGCAACTAGAATGAAAACATTGATAGCTATAATGCGTAAACTCAACTGATAGACAAGCGTAGGAAATAAAACTGATAATCTTAATACGCTCACTTAATAAAATAACAGTTACAAAAGTAACGTATATATTATAATTATATTATATCTATTATTTTATTTAAATTCAAAAATTAGAAATTCAAAAGTCATAAGACTTTGTTTGGCAAAACCCTTTAATTTTTAAAGAATTAATATATTAGGCCTTGTTTGACAAAAACTAAATTAAACCCTTTTTAATTTATTTTAATAAACACTTTAGTTTATAATTTATAATCACATATTATTTATTTGGATTTCCATATCCAACATTAACTCATTAAATTGATCACATACTATATTTTAATTAAATATAGCATTTTAGCAAATATCACAAAATTATAATTTTCATTATAACTTTATTTAATAATCTAATATACCATCTAAATTATTAAAATTATCACAACAATATAACCTCTCATGTTATATTACACTCTCTAAATTATAAACTAATTTAATTTATAATTTTACCTAATAATGTAGATTCATTAATATTTATTAACAATAACCAGATCAATAAAATATTTATTTCATCAATTTCAACAATAAACACATCAAATAAATATTTATATAATTCAATAAATATTTAATATTACAATTTGAAATTTTGGATTGTTACATCCTTCCCTCTTTACAAGGATTCTGTCCCCAGAATCACAATTCAAATAATCAAATCGTTACATTCTTCCCTTCTTACAAAGATTCTGTCCCCAGAATCGAAGATATAGACTAAACAAATAACTCAGGATAATTCTTCATCATATCAGCTTCGAGTTCCCACGTAGCCTCTTCGACATTGTGGTTCCTCCATATCACCTTCATAGAAGGTATCATTTTATTCCTGAGCACTTGTTCTTTCCTGTTGACTATCTGGGTAGGAATCTCTTCGTAAGATAAATCTTTACTAAACTGTAACAGTTTATACTCGATCACATGCTTGTAATCGGGTTTATATGGTCGCAACACTGACACATGAAAAATGTTGTGAACGTGTTCTAATTCTAGAGGTAAAGCTACCCCGTAAGTCACTTCTCCCACTCTTCGTAGTATCTCAAACGGTCCAATAAATCTTGGGCTGAGCTTTCCTTTCTTGCCAAAACGAATTTTCCCCTTCCAAGGAGAAACTTTCAGGAACACAAAATTTCCTGCTTCAAATTCACGATTCTACCTATGTTGATTAGCATACTTTTTCTATCGATCTTGAGCAGCTACCAATCTTGCTCTGATGAGTTTGATAACTTCAGCGGTTTGCTATACCAGTTCTGGGTCTAACAGTTGATGTTCACCAACAACATAGTGGAGTTCTGCACTTTTTGCCATATAACGCCTCGTATGGCGGCATGCCAATGCTTGCATGGTAACTATTGTTGTATGAAAATTCCACCAATGGTAGATGATCATCCCAGTTTCCTTTGAAATCCATGATGCACGCTCTAAGCATATCTTCTAGTGTCTGGATTGTTCGTTCGCTTTGCCCATCAGTTTGTGGATGATATGTTGTGCTCATCTTCAATTGCGTTCCCATGCATTCTTGTTGTCTCTTTCAGAAAATTGATGTGAACCTTGGATCTCTATCTGATACAATTGACACTGGAACTCCATGTCTTGAGACAATCTCTTTAACGTATAGCTTCGCCAGCTGATCAAGATTAAATCTAATCTTTATTGGCAAAAAGTGTGCAGATTTTGTCAATCTGTCCACTATCACCCATATCGCATCGTATCCTTTCCGAGTCGTTGGAAGACCTACCACAAAATCTATTGTGATATGCTCCCACTTCCATTCTGATATTTCCAACGGTTGAAGTAATCCAATTGGTTTTTGATGCTCGACCTTCACTTTCTGACATGTCAAGCATTTTGCAACGCATTCCGCAACATCTCTTTTCATGTTCGGCCACCAGAAATGACGTCGCAAATCTTGATACATTTTCGTACTTTTCGGATGAGAATATCTTGAGTTATGTGCTTCTGTCAAGATTTCTTCTTTAATTTCCTGAACTACTGGAACCCAAATTTATCCCTCGAATCTTAGCATTCCCGCAGTATCGAATTGGTACTTTACTTCTTTACCCTCGACCACACTTTCCTTTATTTTTTTGCATTCTTTATCCTGTAATTGTGCGTTCTTCACCTTGTCCACCAAAGTTGGACCAGTTTCTATCTGGAACAATTTTTCATTGGTCGCTTTGGGAAATTTTATTTCCAACTCTAGCCTTGCCATTGCTGAAATGAGCTCCTCCTTATTAGTTAACAACATCAACTTCTCTCGGCCTTTCCTACTCAAGGCATCCGTAACCATATTAGCTTTGCCCGGATGATAAAAGATCTCATAATCGTAATTCTTTATCAATTCCATCCACCTCCTTTGCTGCATGTTCAGGTCCTTCTGTGGGAAGATATACTTTAGACTTTTATGGTCCGTGTATATCTCATATTTTTCTCCATAGAGATAATGTCTCCATATCTTCAATGCAAACACAACCGCCGACAACTCTAAATCATGAGTCGGATACCCTTTCTCATAGTCTTTCAGTTGCCTTGATGCATACGTAATGACTTTGTCGTTCTGCATAAGGACACAACGTAATCCTTTGTGTGAAGCATCACTATACACCACAAAGTTTCCTGTATTATCTAAAAATGACAACACAGGTGCCACACTTAACTTCTTTTTCAATTCTTGAAAACTTTCCTCACACTTTTCCGTCCAAACAAATTTTACAGATTTTCTCGTCAAATTTGTAAACGGAGTAGCAATCTTGGAAAAATCTTGAATAAATCGTCTGTAATATCCTGCCAATCCCAAGAAACTTCTTACTTCTGATGGAGTTCTTGGTTGTTCCTAATTTATCACCGCTTCGACTTTTGATGGATCTACAAAAATCCCATCCTTATCAATTACATGCCCAAGAAATTGTACACATTCCAGCCAAAACTCACATTTAGAGAATTTTGTGTACAACTTTTCCTTCCTTAATATCTCCAGCGTCCAACGTAAGTGTTCCACGTGTTCCTCTTGAGTTTTAGAGTACACCAGAATATCATCGATGAACACCACCACAAACTTGTCTAAAAATGGTTTAAACACCCTATTCATCAAATCCATGAATGCTTCAGGGGCGTTTGTCAAACCAAAAGACATCACCAAAAATTCGTAATGTCCATAGCGAGTTCGGAATGTTGTCTTCGGTACATCCTCCTTCTTTACTTTCAGTTGGTGATACCCACTTCTCAAATCTATATTCGAGAAATATCTAGCACCTTTCAGTTGATTAAACAAGTCATCTATTCTTGGTAACGGTTATTTGTTTTTAATAGTGACTTTGTTCAATTCCCTATAATCAATGCAAAGACGCATTGACCCATCTTTCTTCTTCACGAATAACACCGGTGCTCTCCACAGTGATACGCTCGGTTCAATATATTTCTTATCTAACAGTTCTTGCAGTTGTACCATCAATTCTTCTTCTTTCTTTGCTCTTGATTGTGCTTTGTTACAGTCTCGCCTCCACTCTCAGCCAGAATTGCTTTCTCCACAACCGCTGTAAACGTCTTCAGTTGGAACATGGATACCCTACTATACAACCAGGGCTTCAGTCCCTGTTCAAACCTCTTCACCTTGCGTTCGTCTGTGCTGACTTGATATGGCCCAAACCTCACCAACTCGTTGAATTTAGCGGCATACTCAGATACTGTCATTGTTCCATATTTTAGTTCTAAAAACTGCACTTCTAGCTGACTCTTCGAACTCTCTGGGAAATAGGTCTCGAATAATATCTCCTTAAACCTATCCCATGTCATAATCCCTTGACCCCCTCGGGTTTTATTAGCTTGCCACCAATAACTCACCTCTGCTTTCAACATGAATGTTGTAAAAGTAGTCTTCTGATCCTCCCCTACTCTCGCAACATCGAATACCTTCTCTATTTTCATGATCCATGACTGTGCGTCCACAGGATTCATGGACCTACGGAACTCCGGTGGCCCAACCGCCTTGAAGTCCTTAAAAGTCATAGCTTAATTCTGTGGCTGATTCTGTAATGCTCCTGTCAGTAGCGTTATGAATTCCTGAATCGGACTAGCCTCAGCATTGTTGTTATTCTCGGGGTTGCTTTGTCTCGGTTGGCGTCTTGGAGGCATTTTCTGTTAAGATACACCCATTAGATTCTATTCAATCTTTTAAGTATTATATATTTAAGTTGCACATCATAAAAGATTATCACGTAGCACATAACACTTTGACTAAAATAATAACTTTTATTCCTTCATAATCTTTTTGAAAACATCATAACAATAGCATCACTGCTATTTACATTACTTCCCTGAACTACTAAAGTTCTGGGATAACATCATTATCATATCCCATAGGTCACATCACACTTGGGATTTACATATTATTTAATATTTTATTAGTCTCATCACAGGCACATTCCCTACGATGTCCTACTAAGATACTCCATAGCCTTTTGATGTTCTTCTTCCATAATCCGAAACATTGTTCGACGATCTAACACGTATGATGGCAGAGTCTCGAATTGAATAGGATAACTCATGACCCGATCTTGAGCTCGATTGATCACGGTGTTGAATACATTATTCATCTCCTCCATCTTCATCCTCTTTGCTTGTGCGTCACTTCCTGCTATCCCGGCTCGTTGATAAGCTTCCTCGCACGTGTCTTCGGCTCTTGCCCTCTTAGTCCATTCCTCCCTCAACTTGTTCTTCAGTTCTGCAATCTCCGCTGTTATTCGTTCATTCTCTTCTTCGGTGTGAACCAGTTTCTCTTCATCATTATTCAGACGTTCCTCTCGATCCTGGATCTCATCGTCCTTCTGTGCCATCGATGTCTGTTGCTCATCTACTATCTCTTGCAACTCCTCGACGGTATCCTGAAGTTCCATGTTGTGATCGTAGACTTCATCGTACATACGAGCAGCTATCGAGTTAAGTGGAAGTTCTTCCTCCTTGTCCTCCCCATCCGACTGTGGCAGCTCAACAAGGTCCTCCTCATCCGTCTCTATCTCATCATCCTCATCAGGTATTCTCTCCTGCTCAACTACTGTGACCGATGGAACTGTTTCCCGTGGCAGTAGTTGTTCCAAAATCACCTGCATATCTCGAGGCTCCTCCTCTCTACCCTGACTGGATCCTCCTATATTAGCCATCCTGTCACCCAAATTTTAAGTTTTAATTACTAATCATTACTACTCGACACTCACGGGCACATAAGTTATAATCACATAATCACATAACTATTTTATTACTTCTTCCTTAAAACTCGATAAGAGTTTATCACCACTATCTTTTCAAATGTTACTTCCTAATGCTTTTCCCCCACCTAAGGTTCATAACCTAAGGCTTTGATACCAACCTGTGGCACCCCCAAATCTAGGTACTTCATTCCCACAAGACTTAGTGTTCACTTTCTAATCATTCATATTTATCTACCCAAATATATTAAAATTAAATCATAAATCCTCCTTTTAAATAGGGTTACATCATTGATTAAAAATCTTCCCAGATTGTCTAACCTTAAACATTCATATAAGTGCGAAAATAAAATTATTACATCACATCATTATTTTAAAAGTCTATCATCATAACATTAAATGAAATTACAAGTCTTCATCACTTGTACATTTTTCCATTTCCTTTGTTATTTGAAGGCTCACCAACCTTCTCAACTTTAGCTGCAATAATTATATTTATGCAAGAGTGAGCAAAATAAATGCTCACTAGATATAGCAATGAATCAACAAGATAATGATAACTGCCAATGAATAGGCTCATCACAACTGAATAGTACTCTATCAATAATAATCAAAGACTGGATTCAAAATATGGAATATATATCTGAGGCTCATAAGACCATGAACTATGTCCACAGTTGTAAGTAATCTTTCAACTTCAACTTTAACAGTCATAAGACTATAAGGACTCCTCGTACTTAGGGGGATCATCCCTTCGTACAATGTATTGTGCACAAACATTTCAACGCTAAGCATAAATTATCCCCTATTAATAGGGTTGTTCATCTTAGTATTTAGAGTACAAGTCCACACCAAAGAAAGTCTGGTTTGGATAAGCTATCAAGGGTAATTTAAAGTTTAACGATCATCAACTAGAGGACTAGTTGAATCAATAGTGTTTGGTAACACAACAGTTGATCAATACTAACATAATATGGAATAATGAATAAGTGTAAGTGAACTAACCCTATTTTGAACTCATGCTTAGAAACAACTACAAGGCATAAGTATTGAATGACAACAAACCTTGCTTGAATAATATTAAGCTATAACTATGAATTATTGATTATACTTTAAATAATAGCAAGCTGAAAATAAAGCTTGCTCATTATGAGAATAGTTTGTGCCAAGTAAATGAGATAAAATAGTTCAACATTAGAAATTAGAATTCAAGAAAACTGCATTCATAATATCCGAATGATAATAAAGAAACTTGTCTAATAATAAACAAGTTAGAATGCGTCAATAAATATTGGAACTCAAACTTGTTCGAATAAAGTTAAAGTCATTGCTAGCTTGCTCAAATAATGATTAGGAATACAAAAGTTTGCTTAATGAATGGTTAAAGTAAGAAACTTGTTTAACGTAAATGTAGAGTTAAAGAACTTGCTCAATCAAAAGAATAAAGTTACACAATGTAATAATAGAACTAGCTCAACGAAAGTGTAGAGTTAGAAAACTTGTCTCGAGCGTAAGCTATAATATCAAACTTACGTTCACCTACACATAGGTTTAGAACCACAATACCTATTAAATATGTTATCATATCATAACATGTACATTTCTAACTAAACTTATCATTTTAGCACAAGTCTTATGCTGCTATACAAATATCAGAAATTTCAAGTGTGTTAACCCTCACAACACCTGTTTACTATTCATTACGCTTAACATTTCCCAACATGACATTTCTTAGTTTACTAATAATCTAAAACTTTGAATTTACTAACCACATACTACAACTATGTTTTAACCTTGTTGTTACGTGTTTGACATGCTAACATATCATTAGTCCAACGTATGTCGCTACCCCAGAACTACAGCAGTAGCAGCAGTCTCTACCTCAGACCAGTGTATTGCGCAGCTGCGCCACACACAGCGTAGCTGTGCAGTTTTTTGCCTAGGCACCAGCGCAGCTGTGCTGGTGCACAGACAGAGGCAGACACGGCATGAACAGTAGCCATTTTTAGCCTAACTAACACGAATTTCACCCACCAAACAGTGATAATAACATGTAAAAATGGTATAGAAATTCCACCAATTAAAACAATTTAACAACATTTTAAGCTAGGTTAATTTATCAAATTTCATGTTTTTAATATAAAACTCAATTTTTGATATTCATCCCAAACATCATCACTGTGAATTTAATACTTAGCCAAATCACTCCATTCAAATTACGCTATGCTCGTTTCTTAATGAACTAAAGTAATCAAGCTTCAATTTACAATTTCACATACTAATTGGCCACTACAATTGATACTTTTCATGAACCATATGAAAATACATATACTGACATTATTTTCTTCCTACTGTCAACGAATTTAACATACAAATTTCTTGTTTAAGCATAAACTCTAGCATTAAATCACATATAACCACCATAACTTAGTTACATAATAATAATTCGGAAGAAATAGAATTCACAGAGCATAACAAAACTTTGTTGTGATACTCATAAACACATATAATATCAAAGTTGTAAATATACCTTCAAGTTAGCTTGCACAACCTTGTAATTGCAAACAATTTTCTCAGGTTTCACTCTCAAACTCTCTCAATTCTCTCTATAATTCTCTAAGTCTTAGCAACTAGAATGAAAACACTGATAGCTATAATGCGTAAACTCAACTAATAGACAAGCGTAGGAAATAAAACTGATAATCTTAATACGCCCACTTTAAAAAATAACAGTTACAAAAGTAACGTATATATTATAATTATATTATATCTATTATTTTCTTTATTTTATTTAAATTCAAAAATTAGAAATTCAAAAGCCATAAGGTTTTGTTTGGCAAAACCCTTTAATTTTTAAAGAATTAATATATTAGGCCTTGTTTGGCAAAAACTAAATTAAACCCTTTTTAATTTATTTTAACAAACACTTTAGTTTATAATTTATAATCACATATTATTTATTTGGATTTCCATATCCAACATTAACTCATTAAATTAATCACATACTATATTTTAATTAAATATAGCATTTTACCAAATATCACAAAATTATAATTTTTATTATAACTTTATTTAATAATCTAACATACCATCTAAATTATTAAAATCATCACAACAATATAACATCTCATGTTATATTACACTCTCTAAATTATAAACTAATTTAATTTAGAATTTTATCTAATAATTTAGATTCATTAATATTTATTAACAATAACCAGATCAATAAAATATTTATTTCATCACTTTCAACAATAAACACATCAAATAAATATTTATATAATTCAATAAATATTTAATATTACAATTTGAAATTCCGAATTGTTACAGATTCGTTCGATCTAATATGTACACGTTAGAACCCATTTGTGTTGATATTGTGCCGCATGTGTTGTGACATGATATTTTTGTTAGAATATACCGTAGGGTATACCTGAGCTATAACCACATGCATGTCCTCTTGGAACCGAGGCATGACACCTTTCGTGGTGATGTGATCAATCCACGGCGTCTCCGTTTTTGTGCTCCGGTGGGAGTTAGCCATTTGGTATTTTATTGTGGGAGGCGTATGGGTCGACCCTAATTTTATGTTCTGTTCTGCAGAGTGGTGATATTTGTGCCAAACACGCCTTCCGATTTTGCATGCATCTGGATTGCGTAGTCCAATGTGTTATTGAGGGGTTTTAGAAATGGGCTTTGTACTGGGGTCAATACAAAATTTGATTTCATGCTCTAGGGTAGGCTAAGAAGTCTTCAGGAATACGTCAAGAAATTTATTAACAATAGAAATATCATTTAAAAACTGTGACTCCCATCAAAAACTTGGATAGCACATGAAATGAAGGTTTCTACTAACGAAGTTTCAATCGATAAGTCAAAGTCTAATCTCTCTGGAGTCAAATTTAAACGTTGAGCACAAGCAAGAGAGATAAAAGAATGGGTAGAACCGGTATCTAATAAGGTATAGACTCCGCAAAAATTTATAATTAACTAACCCGTGATAACTTCGTTCGATTCCTCGTTAAGGTAATTCAAAACTCGACGCGGGATTCTCCCAATTGCTATCGAAAAAGAGAAATACATATCATCTATTTTAGCTTTCTTGGATCGGACTTCTTTTTCTACAATATCAACGCGTCGTGCGGCTTTTACCCATGCATCTTTCATTCTCACTTGTTCAGTTATTTCTTATTTTAGCTGCTCCTTGACATTTGAATTCTCAGATTCCAGCTTTAATATCGTATACTCTGCCAAAGAGTGCTTCTGTTCAACCATCTCACATTGGGTAATACAATTTTAAATTATTGCATCTCTTTGTTCTACGACCGCCTGCCGTTCTTCAGCTTGCTCTTCTAACTCATGAATACGATTTTGCAAATCTACATTTTGATCAATAAGTTATTCTAATAAATCAACCTTAGGTTCCTCTTCTTCCTCACTCTCAGTTGCTACCTTTCCGACTAGCTTGAGTACAACTTTTAATTCCTCAATCACCACATGGATATCTCTAATCACATTAACCTGATTGGTGATTAGAGGTGTCTCCACGTTCTCATGTGCTTCATTGCTTATCTCAATATTTTCGGATGGCATTTATAAATACTGCCACAAAACAAAGGTTAATCGACATGTAACATATTATTCCTATATTCTGATCGACCAATTAAATACAAAATAAACTTAGGTAGGTTATACTAGCGAAGGAATTCCCCGTCTCTCCCCTCCTAGTTCTATTCTCATATCTTAGCCAGGGATCATATCCCTAAGCTTTGATACCAACTGTGACGCCCCCAAAATTTGGTATACATCACCCATCTTGAGTCGCCAGATACATGGTACAGAATTCAAATACAACTTAATAATACAACTGTCGTGTACAATACGACAGAACATAAACTGTGAATTTGAATACAAATATTATCTTCTAGAGAGTATTCATACTCAAAAGGAGTCCTCATTACAATTATTATCACACTATTACATAAAATAGTGAGGACTACTAATGCTATCATCTAGGACCATCACTCTGTTCCCCGACTAGTCCCAGCTACGTTCTCATTTCCTGAAGAAAACAGTGAAAGAAAGGGTGAGCTCAACTAGCCCAGTAAGAAATATTATGACTAAGATAATGCAAAATAAATTATCATTAGTCTTCAACGATATTAAACTGATAAAATACAATAGACATCAAGTTTAACTGCAGCGGATCAAGCAAACCATTAAAAGAGTCAAGTAGAGAATAAAATCTACTATCTTTTATGATTTAAAAGGTTTTTCATGACTTTATCGCTGGGACTCAGATTAATAAATAATCCACATCATCGAATCACCCCTGCACTACGGCCAAGGATATTCTTTAGTATCACGACCACGAATTATCCATGCACTACGGGCCAAAGATAATCGTGTTTTCATCAACGGTCCTGATCATGCCATAAAATAATTCATCTTTGCACTACGGCCAAAGATAATCCATAGCCATAATCATACCAAAAACTGTCCATCAATGCACTACGGGCCAATGAGGACTTTTTCCACATCATTTATAACATTACGGTTATGATTATACCGAATAATCTCTGGTCATAATCATACCAACTCCATCTATGCACTACAGGCCACAGATGACTTTCAACAAAATATAAACATGAGGGTGATGACAATGATATAAGAATTCAATAAAATAAGTTCAAGAATTAAGTTATTCAGAAACTAATAACGTCCAAATTGTCAACATGATATTGCTTTGTAGAGTAAAATTCAAGAATGCTCAGAAGAATATTTCCATGAAAAATACTGGATGAAGCGCAAATATCAAGGATATTCCACTAATTTCATGGAGTATAGAAGTCAAAATTTTAATCAACTGAGAATAATAAGGAATGGAATAACAACAGAAATCACCATGCATGCAGTACTTCGCATAGACAGGTTATTCCAACAGAATAATAATAACGGAACCAGGTCAGGTGAAAATCACACCTACAGGATGTTCCAACAGAATAATAAAGAATGGAATAACAACAGAAATCACCATGCATGCGGTACTTCGCATAGACAGGTTATTCCAGCAGAATAATAAATACAGAATAATAAAGATAGAACCAGGTCCGGTGTAAAACACACAGACATGATATTCCAACAGAATAATAAAAATAGAATAATAAAGACGGAACCAGGTCCGGCGTAAAGCACAGACATGATGTTCCAACAGAATAATAAAGACAGAATAATAAATACGGAACCAGGTCCGGCATAAAGCACATACAGGATGTTCCAACGGAATAATAAAGACAGAATAATAGAAGAATGTCACCAAGTATAAAGTATTCCGCGTATAAAGGTTATTCCAACAGAATAATAAAGAAATGGAATAACAGAAGTTCTCTTCATGAATACAAAAGAATAATATCTCTTACCGTAAAAGAAACTGGATATAAGAGTAGGGAAGTAGCAGAATACTTTTCTTCTTTCTCTCTATAATTTTCTCTCTCTAGAGTTTCAGTGAATTTGTAAGAAATAATGAAGGAATGAGCTTCTATTTATAGGAGAATGGAAGTGCACTGTTCATGAACGAAATTATTTTGCAGAATTATTTCTTCAATCAACTAACAACTAAGTCAAACAACTAACCAATAAGATTTCAACAAAAAATAAAATATAATACATATATATAAACACATGTTTTCAACTTATATATATCAATATTATATATACACCACTTAATTTTTCTCCCCCATAACCAACATCAATCCCCCACCCACCCAATAATCAAATTCACTACACTTGTGACGCCCCCAAAATTAGGTATACATCACCCATCTTGGGTCGTCAGATACATAGTACAGAATACAAATACAACTTACTAATACAATTGTCGTGTACAATATGACAAAACATAAACTGTGAGTTTGAATACAAATATTATCTTCTAGAGAGTATTCATACTCAAAAGGAGTCCTCATTACAATTATTAACATACCATTACATAGAATAGTGAGGACTACTAACTAATACTATCATTCGGACCATCACTCCGTTCCCCGACTTGCCCCAGCTACGTTCTCATTTCCTGAAGAGAACAGTGAAAGAAATGGTGAGCTCAACTAGCCCAGTAAGAAATATTATGACTAAGATAATGCAGAATAAATTATCATTAGCCTTCAACAATGTTAAACTGATAAAATATAATAGACATCAAGTTTAACTGCAGCGGAACAAGCAATCCATTAAAAGAGTCAAGTAAAAAAAAACTCTACTATCTTTTATGATTTAAAAGGTTTTTCAACACTGTGATCGCTGGGACTCAGCTTAATAAAATAATCCACATCATCGAATCACCCCTACACTACGGCCAAGGATATTCGTGTATTCATTAATGGTCATGATCATGCCAACAACTGTCCATCAACGTACTACGGGCCAATGAGGACTTTTACCATATCATTTGTAATATTACGGTCATGATTTTACCGAATAATCCCTGGTCATAATCATACCAAGTCCATCTATGCACTACAGGCCACAGATGACTTTTAACATTTTATAAACATGAGGATGATGACAATGATATAAGAATTCAATAAAATAAGTTCAAGAATTAATTTATCCAAGAATTAACAACGTCCAAATTGTCAACATGATACCGCTTTGTGGAGTAAAATTCAAGAATACTTAGAAAAATATTTTCATGAAAAGATACTGGATGAAACACAATTATCAAGGATATTCCACAAATTTCATGGAGTATAGAAGTCAAAACTTAACCAACTGAGTATAATAAAGAATGGAATAACAAAAGAAATCACATGCATGCGATAGACCGCACAGACAGGTTATTCCCACAAAATAATTAATAATGGAACCAGGTCCGGCGTAAAACACACAGACAGGATATTCTAACAGAATAATAATAAAAACGGAACCAGGTCCGGTGTAAAACACACAGACAGGATGTTCCAACAGAATACCGTCTGGTGTAAAATACACAGACAGGATGTTCCAACAGAATAATAACAAAGACGGAACCAGGTCCGGTGTAAAACACACGGACAGGATGTTCCAACAGAATAATAAAAGAATGTCACCAAGTATAGGGTAGACCGCGTATACAGGTTATTCCAATAGAATAATAAGAAATGGAATAACAAAAGTTCTATTCATGAATAAGAAAGAATAGCATCCCTTACCGTTTTAAAGAAGAGCTGAAATAAGGAAGTAGTAAGTAGCAGAATACTCTTCTTCTCTCTCTCTATAGTTTCGCTCTCTAGAGTTCAGTGAATTCGTAAGAAATAATGAAGGAATGAGCTGCTATTTATAGAAAAATAGCATGCATAGTAACTAATCCATGAACGGTCCAGATTGATTACTTTAATCTGACGGTCCATATTTAAAGAAAAATCTTTTAAATAAAATATAATATATTCTATTTATAGAATAACTTTAATAAAGTATTCTGTTTTATATAAAAAGATGTTTCTGTTTTATTACGTTAATAATACGAATAAAACAAAACGTCATTATCGCTAAATAATTCATATTATTAACTGACAATAATTGAATCAAACTGAGTGACTTCTCACATAAGCATTAATAATCAATACCGTGTGCTACTATGCAACCACACGTATTACTGTACTTTTACTACCGAGTAGTTCAACAGTATCAATGGTAAAACTTCCGCCGTTATTTTTAATAAAATATTTTGATCGTTTTCTCAATCCGACAATGATTGTGCCGTTGTACGAATATTCCCTATTAAAACGAATATTCCCCGACCAATCGAATATTATATAACAACTTGCGTACTTTGCAAAATTTATAAATATTACCCACAACTATTATATCAAATTAACTCCATAATATTCGAAAATGATATTTATAGAAAATTCATCTTTATTTATAAAAGTTGGGGTCTTACAACCTCCCCTTCTTATGAAATTTCGCCCTCGAAATTAGGGTACGTACCTGGTATGTCGAAGAGGTAAGGATACCTTGATTTCATTTCAGATTCTAACTCCTAAGTCATTTCCTCAACATCGTGGTTTCTCCACAAAACTTTGAGTTGAGGTATAATCTTGGAGCGTAGAATATCTTCCTTCTTATCTAAGATTTGAACAGGAACTTCTTCATACGTCAAATCCTCCGCTATTTCGTCCGGTTCTAACTCAATAATGTGGTTCGGGTCTTCCACATATTTGCGTAACATGGATATGTGAAAAACGTTATGAACAAGAGACATACTTGGTGGTAAAGCGAGTCTATAAGCCATAGTTCCTACTCGATCGAGGATTAAAAATAGACCGATGAATCGAGGATTGAGCTTTCCTCTTTTTCCAAATCTTGTAACTCCTTTCCATGGAGCAACACGTAAGAACACATGATCTCCTATATCAAATTTCACGTCCTTTCGATGAAGATCAGCATAACTCTTTTGTCAATCTTGTGAAGTTTTTATACGTTGTCGGATCGTTTGAATCTTTTCTGTAGTCATACGTACCAACTCCGGTCCCAACAACGTTGCTTCACCCACCTCATCCCAACATATTGGAGAACGACATTTTCTTCCATACAATGCTTCGAATAGAGCTATGCCAATACTTGCTTGATAACTCTTGTTGTAGGAAAACTCCACCAATGGTAAGAACTTGTCCTAACTTCTCTTAAAGTCAAAGACACAGAGTCTTAATAAATCTTCTAGAGTTTGAATAGTCCTCTCTGATTGTTCGTCCGTCTGAGGATGATATGCCGAACTAAATCGTAAATCTGTGCCCATAGCTTTTTGTAAACTAACCCAAAATCGTGAAGTGAATCTTGGGTCTCAATCCGAAACTATGGATACTGGCATACCATGCAGTCTTACAATCTCGTTTATGTACATACGAGCAAGACGTTCAAGTGTATAAGTTTCTCGTATCGGTAAGAAATGAACAGACTTGGTCAATTTATCAACAATAACCCAAATCGCATCCATACCTTGAGAAACCTTAGGAAGACCGATAACGAAATTCATGGTAATGTGCTCCCACTTCTATTCTGGAATTTCAAGTGGTTGCAATGGACCTTTTGGTACTTGATGCTCCGCTTTGACTCGTTGACAAGTTAGACACCTTGAGATAAACAACGCTATCTCTCTCTTCATATTGCTCCACCAAAATGTATGACGAAGATCATGATACATTTTGGTACTTCCACGATGGATTACAAACGGTGTGTTGTGCGCCTCCATCATGATTTCATACTTTAAATCAGGGTTGTTAGGAACACAAAGTCTGGAATTGACTTGAAGTATTCCTTCTTCATCGATTCTTGCTTCCGGCATAGCACCTTCTTGCACTTTCTTCCTCATACGCATCAGCTCCAGGTCTGCAGCTTGAGCAGCTTTAACTTTATCGATTAAAGTTGGTTCTACTGGTATATTTGCCATCATCACATAGGTCCCTGGAGTCTTTAACTCTATCTCCATCCTTTGCAAGTCACACAAAATGGGCCTTTGTGTTGACAATATTGCACTCGTACTTGCATATGATCTTCTACTCAATGCGTCAGCTACCACGTTCGCTTTTCCAGGATGGTATTGAATGGTATGATCATAATCTTTCAACAGTTCAAGCCAACGTCGTTGTCGCATGTTGAGTTCCTTTTAAGTGAAGAAATATTTGAGGCTTTTATGATCCGTAAAGATCTCCACCTTCTCCCGATACAAGTAATGCCTCCAAATTTGAAGTGCAAAGACAACAGCTGCCAACTCTAGATCATGAGTAGGATAATTCCTCTCATATTCCTTGAGTTGTCTGGATGCATAGGCTATGACTTTTCCATGTTGCATGAGAATGCATCCCAACCCTTTGCTCGAAGCATCACTGTAGATGACAAATCCCTCCGAGCCAGATGGTATTGTTAGAACATGTGCTGAAATTAGTCTCCTCTTGAGTTCTTGAAAACTCTGCTCACATTCTTCGCTCCAACAGAACTTTGTATCTTTCCGAGTCAGTTGAGTTAATGGAGTAGCGATTCGAGAAAATCCTTCCACGAATCTCCGATATAACAGCTAAACCAAGAAAGCTACGTACTTCGGTCACTGATTTAGGTTGCTCCCAGCTTTGAATAGCTTCAATCTTTGCGGGTCAACCGATATTGCATGACTTGATACTACGTGCCCAAGGAATGCTACCTCCCCCAGCCAGAACTCGCATTTCTTCAACTTGGCATAAAGCTTGTATTCACGAAGCTTTTGGAGTAGTACCAGCCTCAAGTGTTGCTCATGATCTTCACGGCTTTGGAATAAATAAGGATGTCATCAATAAAGACGACCACAAAGTGATCCAAGATTCCTTGAATACTCGGTTCATCATATCCATGAAGGCAGTAGGAGCATTAGTC